>JZKD02S1699461.1:432703-457736 GCA_000966675.3 Picea glauca
CAACACTGATCTTTTGACCAAATACTTGAGCATTGAATGGTAAGTAAATAATTTAAACAGGGTGCCCAGTAAGTAATGTTGAAATTTTTTCAAGGCATAAACCATGGCAAGGCCCTCGTGCTCAGTCGTGTTTATGTTTGTAGCATTGGACATGTATTTTCGTATAGTTCTAAGTGTCTAGATGTGTGTAATTTGTCCAAAGCCTTCTACCTTCAGACTTTACTTTAATTAAAGGAATTATTAAAGTAAAGTGATTTAATTAGAGAGTTGAGTTTTATTTAAAGAAATTCTTTAATTAGAATCGGTGAATTAAATAATAGCCATTGATCTCAAGTGAGGTGAGAAGTAATATCAATCGTCAATCACTTTGGAGATTAGGGTTAGGTCATAACTCAATCTTATAAAAGAAAGGCTAGGATAAGGAAAAGACATGACTTTAGACTTGATACATTGATACAGAGCAAAGAAGGACTTTTCCTCAAACTGTTGGATCATGAAGGATTGTGATTCAAGGAGATCTTGGATAGATGGAGAAGGACTTCCATCTAGAGATCGGGTCAGGGAGAAGAAAAAACAGGGGTAGTCGCAAGTGGGTCTTAGTCAATTCGACCTGCGGCAACAGGATCGTATCATACAAAGTTTCATATATTGTTTGAGTGCATGTATGTGGTTCTTAGTGGAGACAAGTGCATATACACTGGTTTTCTTAAGGAAAGACACATACAGCTCAGGAAGCGTGAAAGTACAAGGTCATACAGAAACACAAGATATTGTTAGGGTTTGTAGGTATTGTTCATAGTTTTTGTATTTCTCTATGGGCCATTATCCCAAGTACGAGAGCCTTGGTGATATTTGAAGTTATTTGAATTATAATCTTAGTTGATGGGAAGAATATCTTTGTGTTTTGTGGTTGAGATTTTTGGTTTCCAGTATTGCTTCCACTATCTTTATTTTGTTGGATAGTTGGTTGTCATTTATGTCAACAAGCATGAGTTGTAATTGATGTCAATAAGAAGTGGTTTTCATTTGATGTCAACATATGTGATGGGTGTATTTGGAGAAGTCTCCAAAGTGGTCCCCATATGGCGTAGCTCTAAGCATGGCCCTCACGAGAAGACACTTTGAATAATTCTACCATAAACCCATATATATAGTCATGAAGCCTGAATTTGTTTGAGGAATAAGGCCATGAAGGATAGTGTGAATGTAGGTAACATAGTCATAGATGGATATTCCTTGTCATTTTGTTTCCAGTGATAGGTGGTACACCACGTGGTTCCTCACGGTTGAGGATTTATCAGGTCATGAAGATGGAAGCCGCGAAGATTGGTTATGGAGCCCCTAAACAATTAAAAGTCTTGTTCAAAGGGTAAATTGGTTGTAACAAGAAATCCCGAAAGTGAGGAAATAAGTTAGCTTGAAAAAGTATAAATACACCACAAGAATTCTTTCACAAATACACACACAAGTTCAATGATTATCTATATTTCAAGTGTTTTTCGTAAATATTTCCATGGTATATCTGAGGTAGTGAAGTATGAAGAAGTATAGTCTGAGTTAGCGAAGGGAAGTCGAAGAGAAGATAATTTTTTGAGGGCATCTATGATTTTCAGTGAAGAAATGCACGGACATCTACTAGTTTCAGTGAATGAAGGCGCGAACATCTGCAAGTTGCAGTGAGGATGGGTCGTGGATATGTGAAAATACCTTTAAGGAGATACCATCTCTTTTTTGTTGAAGATGATTTGCATAGGTTGGTGTGTTGGTATGTGATGATATGCTTCAGAACTTCTTCATGAGTAAAGGTATGTCTTGTACATGTTTCGTTGAGGCTTGTATCATGGATGGTATGGCACATGCTTGAGGCATGTCTTCGAGGCCCTTTTGGTTTATGGTTGCATATGGTTGAGTTCCATGTTATGGTTTCATTAGTACATGCTTGAGACATATCCTTGGTACATTGTATATGGTTGTTATGGTTCATTGTTAGAGGCACACATTTGTGATATTGGCATATATTTTAGGCATATCTTATGGTGTATGGTATGATGCATGCTTGAGGTACATTATGGTACATGGTTTGGATACTTGATGTTGATATGCTCTATATGTGAATATCTAGTTGATATATCAATGTCAGATACAGTGACAGGGACAGTGAAAAGTTACAAGTTGATGATCAGTTACAGATTGATGTGACAGTGACAGGCTCTAGGTTGATGATCAGTTACATATTGATGTGACAGTGATAGTTTAATGATCAGTTATAGGTTGATGTGATAGTGACAGGTTGATTATCAGAGGGAGTGAAAATATCAGCGGTATTGAAAGTTTGGTCTACATTTATATTTCAGGGTGGCAATATGGGGCAAGGAAAGGGGGGTATAGCCTCCTTCCGGTTGGTGCCGGAGAATAGAGGGATTTGGAGCTTCCTTCAAGTTAAAGCCTAAGAATCAGGGGGTTGTAGCCTCCTTCTGGTTGGAGCTAGAGAATTCAGGGAGCTGTATCTTCCTTCAAGTTGGAGCCTATAAATAGGGGGTCATAGCCTCCTTCTAGTTATATCTGGAGAATTGGGAATTTGGTGCTTCCAATGAATGTATTATTTTAATATATAAGAAAAGCATTCCATGGTTTTCTCCCATTTGGGTTTCCATGTAAATTTTGGTGTACTATGTTTCTATGGATGTTTATTATGCTTTATTGATTTATAGTGTTCATGATATATTGATGATATATTGTTTATGAAATTAATTATTACATACTGTGGTTAAAAATGATAATAAATTTCTCATACTGATTCACCCCCCCCCTCTCATTACTCCAACAATTGGTATCAAAGCAGGTCCTTCAAGAAACAGTTTAACCACTCGAAGGAGATCATGGAATACGCTAAGATTGGAGCACCAAGGTTTGATGGTCATAACTATTCCTTTTGGAATAAAAGGATGCAAACATTTTTACAGGCATAGGGATATGATGTTTTGCAGTCAGTACTAGACGGATATGCAGTGATAGCCACTCCCCCAACTAACAAAGATGAAAAGAAACTCAACGAAAAAAATTCAAATGCTAAAGGCACCATTCTGAGCATTCTAGATGATTCAATATTTGTCAAAGTTATGCATTTCAAGACCGAAAAGGATCTTTTGGATAAACTTCAAAATATTTATGAGGGAGACACCAAAGTCAAGGGAGCTAAGCTTCAAACCGTTAGAGAGAATTTTGAGCAATTGAAGATGAAGGAAGATTAATACATTGCAGCCTACTTTATGTGAGTTGACGAAACCGTGAACATTATTAGAGGACTAGGAGAAGAATTTGATGAATTGATAATCGTTCAAAAGGTTCTAATATATCTACCTATGAGACTTAATCCTAAGATATCAACCCTGGAAGAAAGAACAGATATTGACAGTTTGATCATGGACGAGCTACATGGAATATTCACAACTTATGAAATGAGGATAGAACAAGAGAACCCATTCATGAAGGAAGTAGTGTTCAAAGCATCCAAGAAGACAAAGAAGAATAACAATCAAAAGTAAAAACCATATTGTAGTTGCAGTGATGATTCAAAGGAAGATAAATAAGTGGAAAACTTCATAAGGAAGTAAAAAAGAGGAATCGGAAAGTACAAAGGTATGCTTCCATTGAAATGTTTTAATTGTGATGGCATTGGTCATTTTGCTTCTAAATTACTTATGCTAAGAATAAAGGTAGAGATGAAGAAGAAAAAGAAAAAATAAAAAGGAGACAAGAGAAGGAACAAAAAAAAATTATTCAAGAAAAACTTTTACTCAAAGGAAGACATATCCTCATCAGACGAGGATGATGATAGTGACAGTAATTCATAAAGAGTACTCTTCATGGAAGTAGATGATGATGAAGAAGATTTTGAAGAAGAAGGTGAAATCGATCTCAGAGTCGAATTAATCAGTGTCTCGGAAGAACTAGGGAAAGAAAGAAAGTAAAACAAGTCACTCAAGGCAGAATTAAAGAAGAAAGAAGGATCTCAAAATTCCAACTAAGAAGAAATGAGAAGATATTCACGAAGTTAAAAATTCAGGTAGAAGAAGACAGAAGGATTGAAGAAACACTCAAAAATCAATGAGAAGATAAGGAGAATATGATTGAAAGATTAGAAGAGGAAATAGTCACCTTAAGAAAGGATATTCAGAAGAAAGATATCCAGAAGAATAGAACCATGATATTGGATGAGATCATCAGTAGTCAAAGGCCACACTATGATAGATCTGGGCTAGGATACAACCAGATGTAGACTGAAAAAGGTTTGAGCTCGAGCTCAAATATGACAGAACGGGAAGCAGAACAAAGTCATTATGAAGAAATCGTCAAAGGAACTATCAAGAAAGAGGAATACAGGAAGTATCTGGAAGAAAATCACAGAGGAACCAGACCACCTAGAATGCTCAGAGTACAAAATCAGCAATCGGAAACATCTCAAGAAGAATAATGCTTCAGAAGAGAAACACCATTCAGAAGATCCCCTACATCCAGGTATCAAACTATTTTTCTTGGTTATTCTTGTACTAATTTTGGACACAAAGTTGCAAACTGTAGAGCCTATGCCAAGAACAAAAGAAACTATGAAGGCTATTCAAACAATAGTAATCCTAGAAAGTCACACAAAGCACATAATAGAAATTATAATAGTTTTGGTTCACTAAGTAATGAAGTAGAGTGCTATAAGTGCAACAATTTTGGACACATGGCCAAATATTGTAGAATGATTGTTCCTCCAAGGGAACCACAGAATAATACCAAACAGGAACCACAAAGGATATGGAGAAGGAAGCAGGATCAATTCAACACTGAATAATTCTCGCTTTCTCTACAAATGCAACACAAGAAAAGTGGGTGGTATTTTGAAAGCGGTTGTTTGAAGCATATGACAGGTGACAAGAACAGGTTTCTGACCCTGAAGAAGGAACAATATGAACCAATTTCATTTGAAAGTGATAACTCAGCTAGGATTATAGGTAGAGGCACATTCAAGCTTGGAAGCAAAGATGCCAAGGCCAAAAACATTCTATTGGTCGAAGATATGAAGCACAATCTTCTAAGTGTAATTCAATTGTCTGATCAAGGAAATAAATTTTTTTTTTACTCAAAAAAATGTGAGATAAGGAAGGAAGGATCAGGAAAGTTGGTAGCTACAGCTACAATAACCCCAAATAACATATATGTCCTCAATTAAATTAGAAACGAAATATGTTGTTTAGCAAAGTAAAATTAAAGTTGGATCTGGCACAAAAGAATGGGTCACATGAACTTTGATAACCTCATCAAAATCAGCAAAAAGGAAGTAGTGAAATCAATTACTGAGATTTTAAATCCAACAAATACTCTATGTGAGCATTGTCTACAAGGAAAACAAACCAGGACCAAGTTCAAATCAAAAGAGTACTCCATGACAAAACCATTGGAGATTGTACACACTCACCTATGTGGACCTACAAGAATGAAGGGATTAAATGGAAAACAATATTTTATGTTATTGGTTGATGACTACACAAGAATAAATACAGTTTGTTTTCTCGGGAAGAAGTTAGAGGCATTCAAATACTTCAATATATACAAAGAGATGGTTGAAATTGATATGGATTTGAAAATCAAGTGTTTGAGATCAAACAATGGAGAAACGTTATAAAAATAATTCATGGGTTTATGTGGAAACCATGGAATACAAAGATAGTTCTCAGCATCCAGGACACCTCGGAAAAATGGAGTTGTGGAAAGGAAGAACAGAATAGTACAAGAAATGGCCAGAACCATGTTGAAATATTCCAAGTTGAGTGACATCTTTTGGGCACAAGTAGTATATACAGTAGTTCACATCATGAATAGAGGAATGATCAAAAGTAACATTGATAAGACTCCCTATGAGTTATGGAAAGGAAGACCATAAAATGTGAATCATTTCAGAGTATTTGGAAGCAAATGTTATATCAAAAGAGAAGATGGAAGGCTTGGAATATTTGACTCCCGAGTTGATAAGGGCATACTATTTGGGTATTCAAGCAAAAGCAAAGCATATAAATGCTTTAGTCCAAGACTCAATAAGATAATGGAAAGCATCAATGTAATGATTGACGAGACATATGTACAGAAGGGAAAAGAAGGAAGCAAAGATTCAGAAGAGCGGGATGATGAGGAAGATCTAAAAGAAGAAGTAGAAGAAGAAGAAGCATAACAAGAACAAGAAAAACCAGAAGTAGAACAAGGGGAATATGAAAAACATATAGCTCCTAGGACACCAAGACGACGACTGCAAAAACATCATCCACCAAAAAAAATTATTTGGAATAAATATGCAGGAGCTGAAACCCGAAGAAGAAGAATTTCACTGAAATAAAGGCATCTAGCACTATTATTTGCAGTTGAACCAAGCAGTTTTGAAGAAGCCAGCAATGATGAACATTGGGTAAAGGCTATGGATGAATAATTGGATCAGATAGAGAATAATGACACATGGAACTGGTTCCAAGGTCGAAGAACAAGAACATGATTGGTACAAAGTGGTTTTTCAGGAACAAATTGAATAAGGATGGACAGGTAACCAGAAACAAGGTAATGTTAGTGTGCAAAGGATATTCTAAAATTAAAGGTATATATTTTGAAGAGACCTTTGCCCCAGTTTCCAGGATGGAAGTAATCATATTTATATTAGCTTATGCATGTTCTAAGAGAATCAAGGTATATAAAATGGATGTAAAATCATCATTTCTAAATAGATAATTAGAAGAAGAAGTCTACATCGAACAGCCTGAAGGGTTTCTAATATCACAAAAGGAAGATTATGTTTGCAGACTGAAGAAATCATTGTATGGACTCAATCAGGCCCCCAGAGCATGGTATTCAAGATTGGATAGGTATCTATAGCAACAAGGATTCAGGAAGGGAAAAGCAGGCAGCAATCTCTACATAAAAGTGGATCGAGATAATATATTGATAATTGAAGTTTATGTAGATGATATTATCTTTGGGAGGGATGATGATAGGATGAGTCAAAAATTTTCCAAAGACATGCATAATGAGTTCGAAATGTATTTGCTCGGTGAGTTGACTTTCTTTTTTGGATTACAGATATGTCAGCATGATAAAGGTATTTTCATCTCCCAGACTAAGTACATCATAGAAATGATAAAGAAGTTTGGAGAGGAAGACTACAAACCTGTAAGTACTCTTATGCAGACCAGATGCAAGTTGAGCAAGGATGATGAATCTAAGGATGCAGATCAAAAACTCTATAGAACAATGATTGGCATCTTACTCTATGTGACAGCATCAATACTAAACGTGATGCAAGAAGTTGGACAGGCTGCAATATTTCAAGCATCACCGAAAGAAACACATGTTGTGACAGTAAAGAGAATATTCATATATCTGAAAGAAACAAAATATTTTGGATTATGGTATCCAAAAAGGAATGAACTATCTTTGTTCACCTACATAGATGCGGATTGGGAAGGTATCATTGACGATATAAGAAGCACAAGTGGAGAAACATTCTACTTGGGTGAGTATCGGGTATCATGGTTGAGCAAGAAACAATCATCAGTATCTTTATCCATAGCAGAAGTAGAATATATTGCAACAGCAGCATGTTGCACTCAGTTTCTCTGGATGAAGCAAACCTTGTAGGATATACAAGTTAAGTATGATGAGCCCATTTCAATACTCTATGACAACACCAACACTATCAGTATATCCAAGAATCCAATGATGCATTCCAAGAAGAAACACATTTCGATCAAGTATCACTTTCTACGGGAATAGGCTATAGAGAAGAACATCAAGCTAGAGTACATTGGGACAAAAGAGAATATTGCAAATATCTTCACCAAACCTCTTCCAAAGGAGAATTTTGAGTATATTCAACAGAAACTTGGAGTGGTTTCTTCCCCACAGTGATCCACACGACATCAGGCACATTAAGATATGGGGAGAGAAGAAGAAGATGTGAAGAATTCAAGTAAAGAAAATTTTGAATTCTTTTCATATACATCAGATACTTACATGAGGAAGCACCATGAAGAGAAATAAGAGACTTGCAGATGGGGGGAGAAGCCCCAAGGATAATTATCCTTTTCCATTGATGTCAAATGGGGAGAGAGAGAATAAATGCATGGTCGGAGAGAGAGAAAATATGCATGAATACAGGGGGATCATTGGTCATAGGGTGAGAGATGGTCACAAGGGGAGCATGAACATAAGCATGAATTTTCACATGACATTAGTGTTTCCATCAATGCCAAAGGGGGAGATTGTTAGATAATTGGTTGTCATTGATGTCAAAAAGTAGTGGTTTTCATTTCATGTCAACAGATGTGATGCGTTTCTTTGGAGAAGTCTCCAAATTGGTCCATTTATGGCGTAGCTCTAAGCATGGCCCTCACGGGAATATGCTTTGAAGAATTCTACCAAAAAACCATAGGTGTGGTCATGAATCCCGAAGTTGTTTGAGGAATAAGGCCATGAAGGATAGTGTGAATGCAAGTAACACAGTCATAGATGGATAGTCCTTGTAATTTTGTTTACAGTGATAGGTGGTATGCCACGTGGTTCCTCAGTGTTGAGGAGTTATGAGGTCATGAATATGGAAGCCCTAAAGATTGGTTATGGAGCCCCTAAATAGTTACAAGTCTTGGTCAAAGGGTAAATTGGTTGTAACAAGAAATCCCTAAAGTAAGGAAATAAGTTATCTTGAAAAAGTATAAATACACCACAAGAAGTCCTTCACAAATACACACACAAGTTCAATGATTATTTATCTTTAAAGTGTTTTTGGTAAATATTTTCTTGGTATATATGAGGTAACAAACTCTGAAGAAGTATAGTCTAAGGTAGCAAAGGGAAGTCGAAGAGAAGCTAACTTTCTGAGGTCATCCGTGAGTTTCAGTGAAGAAAGGCCTGGACATCTGTGAGTTTTAGTGAAGGAAGGCACAGACATCCGCAAGTTGCACTGAGGACAGGTCATGGATCTGTGAAAATCCCTTGAAGAAGATACCATCTCTTGTTTGTTGAAGATGATTTTCATAGGTTGGTATGTTGGTCTGTGATGATGTGCTTCAGATCTTCTTCCCAAGTAAAGGTATGTCTTGTATATGTTTGGTTGAGGCTTATATCATGGATGGTATGGAACATGCTTGAGGCATGTCTTAGAGGCTCTTTTGGTTTATGGTTGCATATGGTTGAGGTTCATGTTTTGGTGTCATTGATACATGCTTGAGACATATCCTTGGTAGATTGTATGCGGTTGTTACGGTTCATTGTTAGAGGCACATATTTGTGATATTGGAATATATTTGAGGCATATATTATGGTGTATGGTACGATTCATGCTTGAGGTACATTGTGGTACATGGTTTGGATACTTGATGTTTATATGGTCTATATGAGTAGATTTGGTTGATATATTAGTGACAGGGACAGTGACAAGTTACAGGTTGATGATGAGTTACAGGTTGATGATCAGTTATGGATTGATGTGAAAGTGATAGGTTATAGGTTGATGATCAGTTATAGATTGATGTGACAGTGAAAGGTTAATGATCAGTTACAGGTTGATCTGACAATGACAAATTGGATGACAGGTTGATTACAGGTTGATTATCAAAGGCAGTGATAGTATCAGTGGTAGTGATAATTTGGTATACATTTATATTTCAGGGCGGTAGGACAGGACAAGGAATGGAGGTTGTATCCTATTTCCGGTTGGTGCTAGAGAACATAGGGAGTTGTAGCTTCCTTTAGGTTGGAACCTGAGAATCAGAGGGTTGTAGCCTCCTTCTAGTTGGAGCCAGAGAATTCAGAGAGTTGTAGCTTCCTTCAGGTTCGATCCTGTAAATGGGGGGTCATAGCCTCCTTCTATTTGTAGATGGAGAATTGGGAAGTTGGTGCTTCCAATGAATGTATTCTTTTGATATATAAGAAAATCATTTTGTGGTTTTCTCCCATTTGGGTTTCCACGTAAATTCTTGTGTATTGTGTTTTTTGGATGTCTAACACACTTTGTCTATTTATATTTCTCATGATATATTGATGATATATTGCTGATGAAATTAATGATTACATATTATTGTTAAAAGTGACAATAAAGTGCTCATATTGATTCACCCCCCTCCCCCTCTCAATATTCAAACATATTTGAGTTGAATATTCTAGCAAGTGTATGTTGTTTTGTGAGCTACTAATTTGAATTACAACAAGGAAATCACTAGATAACAAGATATCTTGGTTCTTGAGTAAGGATTTCAACATGGTATCATAGATTTTACTCTAAGAGGAAGCCAGATCTCATATCCATAGTCATTGATAGTAGATCTATCAGATCTTCAAAGATATCTTAGCAGATCCATAACCCGTAGATATAAATCAAAGGATAGACTTCAAGGAAACAACGGTAATGAGGAAGAACTAGGGTTTTGCAATCATATGGAGTTGTTTACGGGTTGAAGAAAGAACAGTCACATACATACGCGGGTTTGTTTGGAGATAGTCACATATAAATGGGTTGAAATAATCATAATCACGTGCATACACGTGTTTCATTAGGTAAATTCATGTACATACGTGGGTTTCAATGGTGACAGGTGCATACAAGGTCGTACAAGTTGATACTGGGGAATTTTCAGCAGCAAGTTATTTCTAGGGAAGTTTATCAGGTCTAAGGGATGGCATCAGCAAGTTTGAGAGTTGAAGATGGATTCGATGGAGCATCAAACTTCCTATATTGAAAAGTAAGAGTTACTTTGGCATTAAATAAGTATGACCTTTAGGAGTTTATGGACAAAGTACTTGTTCCACCAAAATATCTGACAACTTTGGCAGCTCACGAGAAGAAGGAGATCAAAGCTGAGAGGGTTATCTTGGATTTAGTGAAGGATAATCCAATTCCTTACTTATATGAAAAGAAAACAACCAAATATATGTTTGATGCCTTGGTAGGTTTATTCCTATATCACTAACATGAATAGGAAGATATTCTTAAGAAATAATCTCAGACCTGTGCAGATATCTAGATCTGACAATATTACTAGCTATTTCATGAGGATCACTCATGTATGTGATCATATTGTAGCCATAGGGGATAAAATGGAGGATGTACTAGAGCTCATGAATGTGGTATTGAATGGTCTTCCCAATTCATGGGAACCATTTTTCAAGGGAGTTTGCACTCAAGAACATTTCTGAGATTGGCAAAGAATTTGGGATGATCGCATCCAGGAAGAGACTTGGGAAGGATCTAATAGCTTCAAGCAAGGAAGTAGTGATGAGAACTTGGATATTGTCATTAATATAAAGAAGGGAAAAGGAAAGAGTTCCAACAATAAGGGTAACAATGATGGGGGATCATCACAGCCAAGGAAGAATAAGGACTTGAATAAAATAAAGTGCTTATCATGTCATAAGAATGGATATTATGCATCTCACTATTTAGAGAAGAATAAGGGAAAAGGAAATATGCAGACAGTAGCATCAGAAGAGACACGGCTAGATGAGTTTGTAGCAAAGTTTGAGAATTATTTCTCACTAGTTTCTTGCCTTTCTACTAGCACAGCTACCAGGAGTGCATGGTACTTGGATAGTGGTGCATCTCGTCATATGACAAAAGCATGGGAGCTATTTAGAAGTCTAATGGGGAGGGACTCAAATGTTCATGTGGAGCTTTGTGATGATGCCAAGTATGTAGATAAGGGAGATGGAACAATTTCATTATAGATTTAGTCGGGAGGTTAATTGGATGCCCATGATGTGTTTTATGTACTAGGAATGAAGAATAATTTTCTCTTAGTCTCAGATATGGAGGATATGTATTTTGTCGTTACTTTTCAAAGAGGGAAAGTACTCATACTTCAAGAGAAATCTATCCTGGATACAATAGTCATCATTGGGGTTAGAGAATGCACTTTATACAAGTTGCAGGGAAAGCTTGTTCAGGATTTGGTACATGACAATGAAAACCTATGTGAGCTATGGCACAGGAGTTTGGGAAAACTACACTACAAGGCATTGTCAATTCTAAGGGGGATTTGTATAGCTCTTCCATAGTTCATTATTAAGCAGCAGAGAGTGTGCAGAGGGTGTTCACTTGCCAAGAATGCCAAGGTTATTTTTCCAAGTAGCAAGAGTAGGTCCAAGGGGATCTTGTATCTTATCCATTCAGATGTGAGTGGGTCAATGTCAATAGAATTAGTGCAAGGATCATCATACTATGTGATATTCATTGATGACTTTTCTAGGAAAACCTGGATCTTCTTTATGAAGACCTAGGATGAGGTCTTAAGTCATTTTTAGGAGTTTAAAGCTCAGGTGGAAAACTAGAAAGGAAACAAGATCAAGGTATTGAGGTCGGATAATGGAGGAGAGCACACCTCCAATGACTTCAAGTATTTCTGCAAGGAGGCAAGGATCAATATAGAGATGACAGTCTCATTCAACCATAGAAAAAATGGCTTTGTAGAGAGAAATAATCGGTTCATCATGGGTCTTTGAGGGCTATGATACATGACCAAGAGTTTCCTATGTTTCTTTGGGAAGAAGCATGTAACACAACAGTGTATGTGAAGAAAAGGAGTCCTCACAAGATATTGGGGGACAAGACTCTGAAGGAGGCATTATCAAGGATGAAGAAAGAGATAGGATATTTGAGGATCTTTGGTTGTCCAGTCTACATCCATGTGCATGTGGAGAAGAGGAGGAAGTTGGAGCCTTCAGGATAGAAGGGTATATTTTTGGGGTACAACGAGACCTCAAAGGCTTAAAAGATATACATACCAGCACAAAGAAAGACAGTTGTGAGAAGATATTTTTAAGATCAAATAGAACTTGTCATCTAGGAGATCTTAGGAATCATCATCAGTGGCAGAGAATGAAGAGCAACAATCTCTAAAGAATTAGCAGCAAACAACGATGAGTCAAACTTCATGTGGGGAGGAGGAGTTATCCCTTCAAGTTTTTCAGGAGACCCAGTGGCTATTATAGACATTGAGGGATGTTGGTGAGACTCCTAAGAGTGAATTTAGAGAGTGCATACCTACAAGGAAGTTTTTGAACTATATAGAACTTATGAGTAGCATCATTGATGCTAAGACTTCCATTTTTTAGGAAGCAGCAGATCATAATGTATGGCGGGATGCCTTGGTAGATGAGTACACCTTTTTTATGAGGAATGATGTCGGGTATAGAGAGACCTCAAAGGCTTACAAGATCTTCATACCAGCGCAAAGGAAGATAATTGTGAGAATATATGTTAAGTTCGAGGAGAACTTGGCATCTATGATATCTTAAGAGTCATCAATAGTGGAAAAGGATAAGAAGCAGGAAGCTTCGAAGGATGAGAAATAGACATCTGGGAGTCATAATTCAGGTGGGGAGGAGGAGTTATCCCCTTCAATTTATGTCAAGAGACCCAGGTGGCTATTACAGATATTGAAGGATGTTGGTGAGACTCCTATGAGTGCAATTAGAGAGCGTAAGCCTCCGAGGAAGTTTCTAAACTATATGGTGCTTATGAGTAGCATAATGTTTATTGATCCTTCTAGTTTTGAGGAAGAAACAGATCAGAATGTATGGTTGGATGCCATGGTAGAGGAGTACACTTCTATTATGAGGAATGATGTTTAGGACATAGTTTTGAGACCGGAGGGGAAGTCGGTTGTGATTTCTAGGTGGATCTACAAGATCAAGCATGATGCAAATGGTATCATTGAGAAGTTCAAGGAAAGTTTCATGGAGAGAGGGTTCTCCAAGAAAGAGGGAGTAGCCTACGAGGATACATTTTCTCTAGTCATCAGGTATGATTCTATTCAAGATGTTATTTCTATTGTTTTAGTTACGAGGAGGAAAATTCATCAAATCGATGTGAAGATAGTTTTTCTCAATGGGATCATTAAGGAAGAAGTATGCATAGAGAAACCTCGGGGATTTGAGGTACATGGGAGGGAGTCTCATGTGTGTACGCTTAAGGAATCCTTCTCTGGGCTCAAACAGGCACCCAGGGCATGGTATTCCAAGATTGATGGATACTTGAAGAGTATGGGATTTACTAAAAGTGAGGTAGATCCTAACTTGTACTTCATACTTTTTGGGTCGGATCTACTCATATTGGTTTTGTACATGGATGGTTTGTTTCTCACGGGTGCATAGGATATTATTGCAAGGTTCAAAGAAGATTTATCTACTAAGTTTGAGATGAAGGTCATTTTCTTGATGCATTATTTCTTGGGGTTATAGGTATTTTAGGTATCAGGAGAGATATTCCTTAGATAAGGGAAGTACGCAATTGATATCTTGAGGAGATTCAAGATGGAGGATTGTAGACCAATGGATACACCTATGGTAACCAATCTGAAGAATTTTATCACTTCATATTCATAGTTGGTGGATCCCAAGATACACAGGCAACCGATAGGGTCATTGATGTATTTGATCAACACCAGACTAGATATATGCTTTGTTGTGAACACCTTGAGTCAAATCATGGTGGAACCAAAGCAAGTGAATTGGGTATTAGTGAAGAATGTGTTCACATACTTGAGAGGTACAGTGGAGTATGTATTAAGGTATATTGATGAATATGGAGTGGAGTTGCAGGGATATATAGACTCATATTGGGCAGGGAGTGTAGTAGACAGAAAGAGCACCTCGGGGTGTTTCCTCAGCTTGGGATCAATGGTGATTACTTGGTTCAACAGGAAGCATACTTTTGTATCACTTAATTCAGTAGAGGTAGAGTATATGGTAGCAAGTATGGCTATTTGTGAAGCCATTTGGATTCACAAATCACTTACAAGTTTATTTGATCAGAAGTTGGAGCCTATAGTGATATATGTAGATTTTAACCCTGTACAATATTTTACTACTAACAAATTTTCAATAAAAGAACAGAAAACATACAATGGAAAATGAAAATATTACACAAAGATTTTTCCCCTTGAAACACAAACCGGGAAAACCAACATATTATATATTTATTCATTGTGATACATTATTTACAATACAATATACATATAAGAGCCAGAGGCATCCAAAACCCTAACCCAATGACCTGGATTAGTCAACAAACCTAATTCCTTAACCGGAAATAGAAAACCATCGGCAAAAAACCATGTGCCGAAAAACCACCCAACAATGGACACAAAAATCGAGGTGACATGAAAAATGAGGCAAAAATGTGACACGTTTCTCGAGGAAAAA
Source organism: Picea glauca (assembly GCA_000966675.3). NCBI lineage: Eukaryota > Viridiplantae > Streptophyta > Pinopsida > Pinales > Pinaceae > Picea > Picea glauca. Next base: position 447,926 of record JZKD02S1699461.1, read on the forward strand.
AAATTATCATGGGCACTACCCCTGAAACCCTGCACAGGGGAGATATCACCCCCTTTCAACCCCCAAACAGGGGGCCTAGAATCACCCCCTCAAATCCCCCTATGCGCCTGGTGAAACGTAGCAGACACTAGAGCTTGTCGTGCAAAGAATATAACACATACCCAACATTCTCCCACTTGTTGTTTTCTTTGCATATAGGGGGTTACAGGGTTACATAGTCAACAATATAGGGTAGCAATGCCCATGGATCCTCTACACCAAGAGAACTTCTCGGTGCTCACATATTTTGTTAATGAATCTGCAACATTCTTCAAAGTGTCCACCTTCATCAGCAACACTTTATTTTCTTCAACCATGTCTCTCACAAAGTGATATTGAATATAAACATTATTTTTCTTTGAATGATAAGTCGGGTTCTTCACTAGAAAATTTGCACTCTGAATGTCACAATCTATCCTTACATCTTGTTGTACCAACCCAATACCTGAACACAATATTTGTAACCATATTGCTTCCTTAATTGCATGAGTGGATTCCGTGTATTCAGCTTATGTAGTTGAAAGTGTCACTACAGCCTGTCTTTTTCTCATCCAATTGATTTCTCCTCCGAATAGGTTAAACACATACCCTCTTGTATATCTCCTACAATCCAGATCTCCAGCCCAATATGCATCCACAAAGCCATGTATGTCCAACAATCTGTCCAATCCTAGTCTTCCTTGGTAGCAAAATCCATAGCTAATAGTGCCACGCAAATACCAAAAAACCCTTTTTACTGTTGTTCAATGCTCCTTCCCTGCTTTTGACATATAGCTGCTCAAAACTCTCATTGTAAGTGCAATGTTTGGTCTAGTACAGACCATTGCATACATCAAACTGCCAACTGCACTCACATATGGAACATGAGACATGTCCTCCTCTTCTTCCTGTGTCTTGGGACATTGATCAGTAGATAACTTTACACCAACAGGAATAAGAACCTTGATTGATTTACATTCTTGCATATTAAACCTCTGCAATATTGTCTCGACATATTTTCTCTGATTTAACCAACGTTTCCTTTTTTCCGATCTCTTTTAATTTCCACGCCCAAAATAAAATTTGCAACACCAATATCCTTCATGCCAAATTTAGAGGACAACTGAGTTTTCATGTCCTCGATAATCTCCTTGCTGTTTCCTATTAGCAACATGTCATCCACATACAAGACCAAATAAATCAAATGATCACCAATTAATTTAAAACACACACAATGATCCTCTTTGCTTCTTGTGAAGCCAAGTCCCAGAATATAAGTATCAAATTTTTGATACCACATCCTTGGTGATTGTTTTAAACCATACAGGGACTTTTTCATCTTGCATACTAGCTCCTTCTTTCCCTTCGCATCAAAGTCGTCTAGCTTCTTCATATAGATATATTCTTCCAGATATTGTCCATGTAGGAATGTTGTCTTCACATCCATCTGTTCTACTTAAAAATGAAATGCAGAAACAACAGATAACAGAAATATTATATAAGTTAACTTGGAAATAGGAGAAAAAAATCTCACCAAAATCAATTCCCTCAACTTGGGAATAACCCTTTGCTACTAACCGAGCTTTCTATTTCTCCATTTTTCCTTCTACATTCAAATTATTTTTAAATACCCATTTGTTTCCAATGGTATTTCTTCCAGTTGGCAACTCCACTAGATCCCAACCCTCATTCTTATCCAAGGCTTCCATTTCTTCATCCATGGCCTTTTTCTAGATGTTTTCATCCTCTGAATCCACTACCTCCCTGACAATTCTAGGATCATCATCAGTAATAGACAAAGAAAAATTTGAACGGAAATCAAATGGAGTATGCATTTCCGGTAGCCTTCTTTCTCGAACTGATCTCCTCAATACTGGAGTATGAGGTTCTTCTTCTTCTTGTTCCTGATCTTTTGTAGAGTCTAATTCATCATCCTTTAAATCAAACTCTATTTTCTCTAGTTCTTCCTTACTTGGTAGGACTTCATGTTTAACAACATCCTTCATTTCTCTAAATTCCACATCTCAACTATACACAACCTTCTTAGTTTCTGGGTTCCAAAGATTATAACTTTTGAGACCATCTTTATACCCAATCAAGATACACTTTTCATCCTTCTTATCTAGCTTACTCATGTTTTCCTTTGGAACGTGAACATAGGCCTCACAGCAAAATACCTTGAGATGTGTGAAAGAAGGTTTCTTACTAGTCCATACCTCTTGTGGAGTCTTGTAATTTAGCGCTGATAAGAATGATCTGTTGACCAGGTAACATGCAGTACCCATTGCCTCTGCCCAAAATTCTTTCCCTAACCTGGCACCACTGAGCATGCACCTTTCTTTTTCCATCAGCATCATGTTCATTCTTTCTACAACTCCATTCTATTGAGGTGTATATGGAGTAGTCTTATGGCTTGCTATGTTGCACTTCTTATAGAATTCTTCAAATTCATTCCCGCTGAACTCTCTACCATTATTTGTCCTCAGCACCTTAATTCTTTTCTATGTTTTATTCTCAACAAAAGACTTAAACTCTTTAAACTTTTCAAAGACTTCATATTTCTTCATAAGGAAATATATCCAAGTATTCCTCGAGAAGTCATCTATAAATGAGTCATAGTACACATATTGTCCCAATGATGGAACCAACATGGGTCCAAACACATCATTTTGAACTAGCTGTAAAATTCCTTATGCCCTCGTTGCACTAGAGGGGAATCTTACCCGATTTTGATTCCCATATACACAATGTTCACAGAAATAAAAATTTAGATAGAAATTAGACATACCTTCAACCATACCTTTACCGTGTAGTAGTTGAAGACCCTTCTCTCCAATATGCCCAAGTCTTTGATGCCACAACATAACCTTTTCTCCAGATACTGTAGGAGTTCTTTCTTCTTCAACTCCAATATCAGGAACAATGGAACTATTACACCCATCACTAATAGTTCTTCCTTACAACTTATACAGAGTTCCAAACTAAACTCCCTTTAGAAACACCATTGCTCCTCGAGCCATCTTGCAGGTTTCATTTTCAAATATTGTTTTTACCCGTGCATCGTCCATTTTGCTTACAGAAATCAATTTATCGCCAATCCTGGGATGTGCAGAACACTAGGTAGTGTTCTAATCCTTTCATCTATGATCCTTAACTTGAATTTTCCTTGACTTATGATTCTGGTTGTCGAGTCATCACTTAGGAAAACATTACCTCCATCATACCTTTCATATTCACAGAAACACTCCTTGTGGGGAGTCATATAAAAGGATGCACCTGAGTCAACCAGCCATGCATCATGATTTGCATGTGTGCTTGAAGAATCCAAGAATAGATCCCCTCCTTCCTTGGAGGTCTTTTCTTCTATAGAGGGAGATTCTTCAGATCCCTTCTTTTTCTCAACTTTAGATATGCATTGCTTCTTGTAGTTCCCTTCTTTTCCACATCTCCAGCATACCTTTACAAATTTTCCAAGAGACTTGGATCTCCCACTTGAGTACTTCGATATATTTCTTTCCTTGGAGCGTCCTCTTGCAAATAATGCATATGTGCTATTTCCTTCCATGTTCTTTTGTCTCATATTCTCTGACAACAAGGATGAGACCACTTCATCAAACTTCAAGGCAGTTGTATTACTACATATAGCCACAACTAGATTATCCCACGAGTCTGGTAAAGAGCACAGTAAATGGATACACGTATCTTCATCTAAAATTTTAATCTCAACATATACTAACTTACCACGGTATTGAAGGCGTTCAAATGCTCTGCCACCGAGTCTCCATCTCTCATCCTCAGATTATACAGCTTCTTTCTCAGATATAGATACTGATAGAACTTCCCCAACTTATCCCATAAATATTTGGTTGTAGCTTCCTCTGACACATTCAGTAATACTAAATCTAAGAGACACGGTTGGATTTTTTTCTTCGCCTTTCGATCCAAATTTTTCCATTCATTTATTGAAGTTCATGTAGGTCCAATACATGGATCCACTGTGATCCACTAATCTTTGTCCATCAACAAATATTCCATCTTGAGCTTCCACAACTCAAAAAATTTCCCATTAAACTTCCCAATCTCCATTTTCGAACTGCTTGCCATTTCTTTTCACCTAAAAAATCAATACCATAGATCTCCCACTATAACAAGGCTTATCACAGTCCTGAGCCCAACCCTTGACCACAAAGGTGTCCCCCTGTAGCCAAAAAAGCTCTGATACCAAATGTAGATTTTAACCTTGTACAATATTTTACTGCTAACATATTTTCAATAAAAGAACAGAAAAGATACAATGGAAAATACAAACATTACACAGAGATTTTTCCCTGGAAACCCAAATCGGGAAAACCACCATATTTTATATTCATTCATTGTGATACATTGTTTACAATACAATATACATATAGGACCCAATGGCATCCAAAACCCCAATGACCCAAATTAGTCAACAACCCTAATTCCTTAACTCGAAATAGAAAACCATCAACAAAAAAACCATGTGCCCAAAAACCTCCCAACAATTGACACGAAAATCGAGGTGACACAAAAAATGAGGCAAAAATACGACATGTTTCCCGAGGAAAAACAATTATCGAGGGCGTTTCTCCTGAACCCCCATGCAGGGGGGTTGTCGCCCCCTACGTACCCGGTACAACGTAGAAGACACTAGAACTAGTCGTGCAAAGAATATAACACATACCCAACAATATACTGTGATAATCATAGTTGTATCAAACTCTCAGAGAATCTAGTATTCCATGACATGTCCAAGCATATAAGATTGGATATCACTTCATTCAAGATAGGATCCAGAAGGGAGAAATGAAGCTTCAATATATTTCCATAGATGAGCAGGTGCAGATATTCTGACTAAACCCTTGGTTAAATGGAATTTTATGTTCTTCAGAGACAAACTTGGAGTGGTGAAAAATACCTTCCTCGCTAAGAGGGAGTGTTGATATTTGTAGAATCGGATAGGTATTTCCGCACAGTTCTAAGTGTCTAGACATGTGGAATTTGTCCAAAGCCTTCTTCCTTGAGACTATAATTTAATTAAAGGAATTATTAAAGTAAAGTTCTTTTATTATAGAGTTGATTTTTATTTAAAGAAATTCTTTAATTAGCATTAGTGAATTAAATAACATCCATTGATCTCAAGTGAGGTGAGAAGTAATCTCAACCATCAATCACTTTGGAGATTACATTTAGGTCATAATTGAATCTTGTAAAAGCAAGGGTAGGGTGAATGAGAAGGTGTGACATTACACTTGATACATAGTAGAGAAGGAATTTTGCTCAGACTAGTGGATCATGAAAGACTATGATTCAAGGAGATCTTGGATAGGTGGAGAAGCACTTCCATCTAGATATCAGGTTAAGGAGAAGACAGAAAAAAGGTAGTCGCAAGTGGTTTTCATTCAATTGGAGCCATAGTAGTAGGGTCACACCTTATGGAATTTCGTACAGTCTTTGAGTGCATGTATGCAGGTCTCAGTGGAGCAAGTTTTGTATATGCAGGTTTTCTTAACGAAAGTCATGTACATCTTTGGAAGCATGAAAGTACAAGGTCATACATAAATGCATGATATTTCTAGTGTTTTCAAGTATTGTTCATATTTTTATACATTTCTTTGTGGGCCATTATCCTAGGTACAGGAGTTCTAGTGAGCTTTGAAGTTATTTGAATGATAAGCTTAGTTGATAGGAAGAATATATATTGTGTTTTCTGGTTGAGATTTTTGGTTTCCAGTATTGCTTCCTCTATATTTATTTGAGTTGAATATTACAACAAGTGTATGTTGTTTTGTGAGCCAATAATTTAAATTAAAGCAAAGAAATCAATATATAACAAGATATCTAGGCATCAGAGTAAGAATTTCAACAAGTCATTGTATAATTATTTTCATCATATGACAATAATTTGCAACTAGAAAAGTAAATCGGATGATAAATATTTCCTCCACCTAGCTGCACAAGAACTGCTTCCATTTCAAATGGACGATGCATCTACATGGACATGAAATATCATGGACCAATCGAGAAATACCAAAATTGGCACAGTGACTAGCTTATCCTTTAGGGTATCCAAGGCCTCCTGATATTCTTGTGTCCAGATGTACTTGATATCCTTGCACAATGGATTCTCCAAGGGGGCAACAATTTTCACATAGCTCTGAATGAACCGATGGTAATATCATGTATGACCCAATGTGGCATACAACTCGCGAACCAAAGTGTGGGCCAACATATCTAGTATGGAAGTAATTTTATCTTGGTTGGACAAAAATCCATCCTTTCAAACCAAATACCCCAACAACATCCCAAATGGCATATAGAAGATGCACTTTTTCAAATTCGGTGAAATATGGAGATGGAAACATCAATCCAGCATCACATGGAGGGCTTGCATATTCTCTTTAAATAAGTTGAACACTGTCTAGTTTTCCATGTATACCTCAAGGAACTTATGGATAAATTATTTAATTGTTGCGACCACGATCCTGGAAAAGACAGTGGCTTCATTCTTTAGCCCAAAATGCATCATGGTATAACAAAAGTAACCCCACTCTATAGAAAAAGTAGTATTGTATTGATCTTCTTTTGCAATCTGGATCTCATGATATCTTTAAAATCCATATGTAAAGGAGTAGGCCTCTCGTCCTCCAACATTCTCCAGAACCTCATCAGTGAAAGAAGTAGGGAATGGATCATGCATGAAAGCAAAATTAAGACTTCAGAGGTCTACATAGATTTGAATGTCACCTATTTTCATTGGTTGCACCACCATGTGACTATTCCAATTAGATTCCTCCATGAGAACAATGATTCCAGCATCCAACATCCAATCTAACTCCTTTCACGCTTTTTCTTTATACTTGGGGTTTAATCGGTAGGGCCTCCTCTTAATGGGTTTATCATCTGTCTTAAGTTGAATTTTCATAGGCCCCAAGGACCCTGCGATCCCCTTCATATCCAAGAAGCTCCAAGGGAACAATTCCTCCTAATCTTTGAGAAGATCTATGACCTGAGTGACAGTCTCCTTGTTCTAATAATCTCCAATCATAGCCATTTTGTGTGCTTCCTATATCATGATATTATGTTTCTTTGTCTTAATAGGATGACCATAATCTGATGCAACCATGTAGGTCACATTTCCTTCTACTATGTGCTTTCTCTCATATTATTTGATCTATATGCCACTTGGGTCATCGTCATCAACATCATCAACTTTAAATTTCTAACAATGGATGACCTCTTTCAGTTTCTCCACCTGTTTATGATACGAACATACCACCTTTGGTGTGGAATCCTTTAGTTGATGGTGAAAGATAAAATTTTTAATCTGGAGGATTTCCTCCTCCTAATAAAATTATTCTGTAGTAAAGTAGAACGTTAAGAAAAATTGTGCACTTACATGAACCCATTCCAATGTTTGCCTCCATATCTACTCCCGAATATGCCACCACCTTGTAACCATATCCATGATATGATTGAACCGGTGGACCCATTGGGTATGAGGAATATTATTGGTATTCTAACGTCTTTCGCAATAGTGAATGTGCTCCTGAGGATCTTCAATTCCCTTATATTGATTGGAAAATTTGAAGTTATAGATGGGCTGGAATCTGACCTTTATCAACTCAGCCACATGCACCAAGTCCTATATATTTGTGAGATGTGTCACCCACCAACACGTAGGTGTTCCTCGTACTACGACATCCATCACTTGAACCCTTCGATCTTCTGTAATAGTCTTCTCCATGTCTATTAATAATTCTTCTACTAGCCTCATCCCATCAAACTGCGGGGCATCACATACCTCAGAGCCAATATAGCACACTTCTTTAGTTATCCTTGCACATCTTCAGGTAGATACCTCATACATATTATGTTTTCACCTCTCTATGGCATCCTCTGAGTTAGTATCATATGAATTCATACTCCTCCAACTCAGTTCCCCATCCATGGTGGGATTGTTGTAATATTCCCCGTGTGTCATGATCTTGTAAATATTTTCAATAAAAAAGCTCCACACATCCTCATATACCAACTTTTTGTATATATCCCCTTCATTTGGATCTAATGGTGCGATCACGCATAGGGTGTTTGTTTAAAACAACATCTATCTCTTCTTCAAGTTCAACAAAACATTGTTGTTGAAGGCCCAATCAATGCCAAATAGGGTAGGGTATAATTTAGAATCATCCATTATCTCTATTACTTCAAATTCATCCTTCATATTCACCTCCTCTATGTTCACTTCAACATGCTCCAATTGAAATATAGGGTAGATTCTATACTAATTTTCCAACAGAAGCTAAATGGGCGACCATACAAAGTTCGATTTACCCATCAATTCCCATGACTTCTTTGGCAACATGTTCATGTCAAAACCTAGATCCAACATGACCCCATCCATCTCATAACTTCCAAGTTTAGCTATCATATTGAACTCTCTTCATGTGCACTTATGCTTACTAACCTGGCACATGTCCCTTTCTGGTAGGGGGGATGATATAGACCTATTTGTCCCTTCTTTCCCCATGCAGGTTGCTAACATCTGCGTCAACTTTTGTGTAGCATCAGGATCACTTAACAATATTAAACAGCAATGCAAGAAGTTACTTACTTGATCCTTTGTTTATGTATCACAACTCATGTCACGCAATGTGTTGGTTGTGGAGCCTGATTATCTTCCTGATTCAGAGGTCCTTGCTTTTAGTCGTGTTTATACCCCATGAAGTATTTACACCCCAGAAGTATGTACACTCTTCCACGCGGGGGAGTGCAGAGGGGGGGTACCCCCTCTGTAGGGTCCGGGGGGGCTATCCCCCCAACTGGGGGGTCTGGGGGCAAGAGAGCCCCCAACGGGGGTTTGGGGGAAATGTCCCCCGATAAGGGTTCGTGGGCGAAGCCCCCAAAGGAAAAATTGCCTTGTAAATGTATATTGTAATTTCATTGTAAATCTGGACCATTCATTATAAGGTCGCAGATCTAACGGTAGAGATTATGCTAGGGTTTTTTTCCCTAGAAGGCAACCCTCTTTTATGAGGGAAAGGTATTGCAGCTATGGTTGATCGTGAATATTGTATTCTGAGATAGGATACTGTGAGAGAAAGAAGAGGAAGTTACAACGAGTTTGTTGTAGGTTGTATCCCTTCATATGCTGGACAATAATAAAGGAAGGACCTGAAAATTTCTATGGTGGACGTAGCCCACACTGGGTGAACCACGTAAATCTGTGTCTCTATTGTATTGTGTATCTTCTATGTTTTGTTTCCACATTTGTTTTATTTTATTTCTCCACGGTCCTATTTTTCTAACAACTAGTATCAAAGCGAAAGGTAACTCGCAGGAAAAGAGGGTTCCTGGTTCGAGTGGGCGCAATGTCGGAAGATGGAAAGTTTAGGGTCGAGAAATTTAACGTCCAAAACTACCAGTTATGGAAGATGCAGATGGAAGATTATTTATATCAGAAGGATCTATTCCTACCATTGGGTGGAGTCGCAAAGAAGCCGACGGCCATGAAGGACGAAGAATGGGAGATTCTTGACAGAAAGGCTCTAGGAACGATACGGATGAGCCTAGTAGTGTTGGTGGCTTTCAATATTTCCAAAGAAAAGACAATGAAGGATTTGATGGACGCATTGGCAAAATTGTATGAAAAACCCTCAGCATCCAATAAGGTATTTCTAATGAAGAGATTATTTAATATGAAGATGTCAGAAGGTGGGTATGTTGCAGATCATTTAAATGAATTTAATATGGTTACTAATCAACTAAGTTCTGT
>JZKD02S1699461.1:459716-497708 GCA_000966675.3 Picea glauca
GAAATGTGTCCCAAGACACGGGAGGAGATAGAATACATGTCCAGGGTCCCTTATTCATCAGCAGTTGGCAGCTTGATGTATGCAATGGTTTGCACAAGACCAAATATTGCACATGCAGTGGGAGTTGTCAGGTAAAGAACATTGGGAGGAATTAAAGTGGATTCTCGGGTATTTGAGAGGTACTACTACTCATGCATTATGTTTTGGAGGTTCAAACACTTTTCTACAGGGATATGTTGATTCAGACATGGTAGGTGATAAAGACAGCAAGAGGAGCACCATGGGGTATGTTTTTACTATAGGTGGAACAGCAGTAAGTTGGATTTCGAAACTACAAAAGGTTGTTGCACTTTCAACAATAGAGGTAGAGTATGTTGTTGCTACAGAGGCTAGTAAAGAGATGATTTGGTTACAAAGGTTTATGGAGGAATTGGGAAAGAAGCAATAGAACAGTAGGTTGTACTGTGATAGTCAGAGTGCCATTCACCTTGCAAATAACTCAGCCTTCCATTCGAAGACTAAACATATACAGTTGAGGTACCACTTCATATAATCCACCTTGGAAGATGGACATTTGAAGTTGGAAAAGATACACACTAGCCAGAATCCTGTAGACATGTTAACAAAGGGAGTAACCAGGGAGAAACTGAGTTCCTGCTCAGTTTCAGTTGGTCTTCAAAAATGAAGATGAAGATGAGAAATTTTCCAGGTCCAAAAAGGTTTAGAGTCCAGCATATATAGCAACGGTGGAGTTGTTGAGATCATTCTCCAAGTGGAAGATTGTTGGTTGTGGAGCTTGATTATCTTCCTGATTCAGAGGTACTTGCTTTCAGCCGTGTTTATACCCCATGAAGTATTTACATCCCAGAAGTATGTACACTCTTCCATGCAGGGGAGTGCAGAGGGGGGGTACCCCCTCTGCAGGGTCTGGGGGGGCTATCCCCCTGACTGGGGGGTTTGGGGGAAAACAGGCCCCCAGCGGGGGTTCGGGGGCAGCGTCCCCCGATAGGGGTTCGGGGGAGAAGCCCCCGAAGGAAAATTTTCTTTGTAAATGTATATTGTAATTTCATTGTAAATCTGAACCGTTCGTTATAAGGTCGCAGATCTAACGATAGAGATTATGTTAGGGTTTTTTTCCCTAGAAGGAAACCCTATTTTATGAGGGAAAGGTATTGTGGCTATGGTTGATCATGAATATTGTATTCTGAGATAGGAGACTGTGAGAGAAAGAAGAGGAAGTTTCAGTGGGTTTTTTGTAGGTTGTATCCCTTCATATGTTGGACTATAATAAAGAAAGGACCTAGCAATTTCTCTAGTGGACATAGCCCACACTGGGTGAACCATGTAAATCTGTGTCTCTATTGTATTGTGTATCTTCTGTGTTTTGTTTCCGCATTTGTTTTATTTTATTGCTCCACGGTCCTGTTTTTCTAACACAATGTGTATTCTCACTTTGTGCACTTCAACTCTTTATGTACATGTTCCTCTATTTCCCTTTATTTGTTGTGTCACAACTCCTCTTGTCTATGAGCTTCTTCTAGAAACCTTGCAATCATGCATTGGATTTACTTGCACACACAAGCTTCCTCCAAATACCTTTGTGTAGTGTGTTGTGATTCTTCATGGGCTCAAGTTTCTTCCAGTGACCTATGTGTCAGTCATTGTATTTCCTCATGATTTGGGCCTCTTCAAGAGACCTTTGCATCATGCATTGAAAATATTCTTGTGCTCTTTCCACCTCCATGGCCCTCTATGCATCGCAGAGAAACTACTTCTATTTGGTGGCATCAAACATAGTAGGGGGTTGTCTTGTCTTTATTATCTTCCCCTCTAGCCTTTAACCCGATATTTCACCATACTCAAATTCCATTCCCATATTTTCTCTGCCGCGGTTTATCACCCATACATCAACTTCATCATCTTTTTTTATTCCCACATGGCTCTGCATTCACCATGTTGAAGTGTAACTTGTTCTTTCCCACTTATTCAATGACAGTCCTCAGTGACATGATCAGTACTATAATAGTATCCACAGAGACCATCCAGTTTGTTACAAAATTTCAACACGTGGCCTATCTCACCATAGTTAAAACAAGTGGGGTGTCTACCTCCACCTCCTCCATATCTTCATCCTTGACCGGTCCCATATCTTCTTCTCGAACCTCCTTGATATCCACCTCTGTAATCACCACCATAGTCACCACCCTTGTATTCCTCTTAAATCCATAATACATCATGGGTATGGTCTTGCATCCGTTGGAGTGACCGAGAATTGTTCACATCATGCCACATGGATTTGCATAATTCATAGAATAGAGTATGATGTCTCTTATAATATTTCTCTAGTGCTGGGAAGTGAGGTGGTATATGTCCCCACTATCTACAAATATATCACCATTCCATTTGAGGTCCAACAAGAAATAGATTTGGCACACCTGTCGTCATATATTTTCATAACATAGGACACTCATCTATGCGGTGCCCCTATTATTGAGATGTTGTACACCATACATGTTCATGCACCACTTTTTCCTTTTCCATATCCTACAACTACATCGTCAGGTTGGCCATCTGAGAGTGTACCTATCCCAAACTTGGCGATGTCTCTCCTCCTCTTGGTGTAGCCTCTAATCACATCGCAATCTCCACCACTATTTCTTGAGTAGTCACCTTTTGTTTGGTAAGAAGGAATCGAATATGGGGGAGCAACCCCACAATGAACCATTCTCTATGTTACACATCCTAGATCTGGAACATCAACCTATCCAACAAGATCTTGAACCATTGGTCATAATCCTAGACAGTTTCTTCTGGTTCTTTCTTAATCTCCTTAAACTATGTAAATAATTTAGATTCTAACTTAGGCTTCTATAATTCCTTAAGTAGGTCTCTCTTTATTTCCATCAATGACCTTGTCTATCCCACTCATGCAGTGACCTTGTACTTCATGTACCACATCAAGGCTATGTCCCTGAACGTGGTCTCCAGGTGCACAATTTTTTACGCTTCGTCTGTGATCCTCTTCACAGACCATATTGCCTCACATGTGAACCAATGTTATTTTTCATCATCCTTACCCATCACATGGAACAAGGGTAATCTCAAGGTTCTATCATGATTCTCCATCCTCAATCTCAAACTATTCCCTCCTGAGTGGTTGCTTGGTGTTGAGGATCTCGGCATTGATACTCTTACTGTAAAAGTATTACTGACTTCTTCTTCTTCGTGACTCACATCTTCTCTCCCTTCTTCTCCTACTCTTGCTTCTACTCCAATCATCGCATTTTCTAGTGTTCTTTCTTCTTGGCTAAAAATGTGAAAGGGGGGTAGTTAAAAGGAGGGATAACTCCATCTTATTCTAATATTTATTGTGAGGGAACCCATAGGTATCCTACATGTAGCTCTGTAAGACCATCCATTATCGCTAACTCATCTTATCCTCCTATCAAGGGACCTTCATCACCCTCTCCTATCTCTATGCCTCTACTCTACACCTCATCTTCCTCTGAACTTGCGACACTCTGCAACAACCAAGGGGTTTGGAATTCATCTTCTTGGCCCCTACTACCACTAATACCAGTATCTTCATCGAATACCCTACTCTCAACGCCATGCCACTTCGTCAACCTATCTTCATATGTTCTCCTCTCTGGCACATCACACTCTCCCACACTTCCTCATAGTGTGGTCTCCTTCCTCTTCATTATGGGCACGACCCCTCGTTGCACACACCTTGCGTCCTTCCTTCCACTTCTTTGTTTTTCTCTCCTCCTTGAATCAACTCTATTTGCATACCTTTCATCTCTCTCTTTCCTCTAATATTCTAGGTCCATCCTTTTCCTCACCTCATTTCAACAAATTATGGATCATCCTCATTGGATCCATCTCCTATCTCAATTTTCCCTAATATTTTCATCCCCCACCAGTGCTAGGGGAGCCTACTCATCCATTTTGTCAAGCTCCATGCACATCATCCCTTTCTCCATGAAAAACATCTTGATACAAAGTGGGATCTCTTCTAACAACCTTTTTCGAGGACCTTCGGCAAAATTCCTTTCAGCCTCACTAAAAGAATCATTGTATTTGATAGAAAAATCAATTATATATCCTTCCTTCACCCAAGCAAACCAATTGTTATCCAATGTTTTCATCCTATCAGTCATGATCCGATCCTAGACCAATATTTATTAAGGCCTTAAAGAATTATTATAAGTATTCTACCTCTTCAACCATTTATACAATAGACAAGGAAATTCAACAAAGAAAATTCCATGCATATCAGTGTAGATATACCCATTCTTCCATAACTCCACAGTGGAATTCATACCTTGAGTTTCTCATCGAGCGAGCTCATTTGCCTTTGCAGTCAACTAATCTTGAATTTCCTCCCGAGATGGATATCACCTCAGTATCTACCTTCATCATTCAATACAAAACCTTCAAGTCTCAGGAATGAAACCATTTGTTGGTTTTTCAGTTTTGCATGTCCTTCTTAACGTTGGGGGATTGATGACCAGGGGTTCATCCAGAGTTGACCAAAAAAAACCCTAATACATGATCATATTAATCCTCGGCCAAAGACTAAAGAAGGTCTCACTTGAGATTCCTTGAGAATCATATAGACCATATGTTCTTATGTCAGTGATGAAGGATTAATTACATAGGAATCCATTCGGGTTGGCATTCATACATTCTATTCCGCCAAGCTTAAAAATATCATGTAACAACCACACATATATTCATTGGACACATGATCAACACATCATAGAACAGGAATCACTGCAACTTTTATCATATTCATTCAACTAGCCAGATACATATGTCAAGAAACTCATCAATTGATAGAAACAGCGTCTTTCGCTCCTCTAAGTTCCACGGTATTTCATTGCATAATGCCATGTGATTTCTCTCAGAATATACAAATATTAAAAAAATTTACTCACAACTAGATGCATTACAAAACATAGCCAAACTCTTCTTATAACATGAGCAACCAACTAGTTAGCTGACTAGCCAACTCAGTAACTTTTTTTCTGTCATCGTTGCTCCCTTTTATCTTCTTCTCTGCTCCGATGATGTGTCATTTTCAGTTTTTCTCCACTCGCTCTATTGACTGCAAGTCCCACATGCATTCCATGTAGCCTCTTTGGATTTTCTGCAGTATTAACTACCTTTCCATCTACTCCCCTTTCTGCTCCATGATCTCTCATGTTTCCTGAAGTAATCATTTGAGAATATTTCCCAAAGATTATTTTCTATATTTTTGCATGCCTGCAAGATCTTCTTGATTTTTGGCATGCATCACAAAACTCGGATTGATGCTCCTTAGAAAAACTTAGACTGGCAAGTGCACCTCATGTCATCTATTATGCATTTGTTGGAGTGCACATAAAAACTGAAATGCGCACACAACTTTGTTTGTGTGCATGCACAATATTTACCCAAAAATTTGGGTGCCAACAATGCAAAAAATGGGATGTAGAAATTCCAATATCCAAAGTGTGGAATGATGCCCAATCTAAACTAATAAAACCAATGATCTAAACATGGCACCAAATATATTATCACTTTATACCTTAAAAATTTATTAAGAAAATAAAAGTAAAAATTTAAATAACCAATTGCATCACAAAAAAGTATAAAAATGAACCAATGATTATAGTACTATGCTTATTGTTATAGATAAACAATTTCCAATATAAACAAAATAAGACAAATCGCTCATACATGAGAAAATTCTACACTATAAAAGAAAATGATTAGACCATTACAAAACTTAGTGAACTAGCAAAAATAGTTATACAAATCATAAGTTTTAAAACTGAAGTCTATCTCCAAGTCTCAAAATCCCTTTCTCCATCAAGTTTATCTTATTTATACAAGAGAAAAATAGAAAGATTCGTCATTTTGGCCACTTGTTGGCTATCGATTTCCTTCTCCTTGTTGTTAATTTTCCCCATCAAACTATATTTTTCTACCAATTGGAGGTCCAATCCCTTCGTTAGTTTGATTCCCTCCTTGAATATTCAATTTCTATATTCAAATATCCTTTTGTGACACCTAGGGTTTTTTTTCTTTCTCAATCATCCAACCCTCTAGCAGCGTCAATTTATTTTATCAATTCAAATTTCCTTTTATTTAACTATTTGAGTCTCTTTCTCGGTTGTTCATTCTCTTTGTAGTCATTGTAACTTGCATGCATGTTAGTGTACAAAACATGGAACACACAAGTTAACTTTTAACATTAAATCGATAATTTCATTGAACAAATCCCTTTTTAGTATCCTGAATTAAACCAAGCTATAAGGAGTTTGGGCCATTTTCATAAGTTCGAGATAAAGGTTCTTAAAAGTGTGCACACTGGAAAAAGATGTGAGGAGTATCAATTTGAGGATTGATATTGATCTCAAAATCAGGACCCAATCATAAAAAAGTTGAAAGAGGGAGGCCTCGAATTGAGAAAATGGAGTGGATTGCAAAAATCAAAGGTGAAGATAGGTCTCAATTTTGCAATCAAGGTTGATAATCAAGCTTAGAAAAAGTTTTGGTATGACTTAGTCAAGTTATAAAGGAAGGAAAAAAAATCTAACAAAAAGTTAAAAAGAGTTCAAAAGGAAGTGGGGGGGGTTGAAGAGTTCAACAAGAATTAAAGGAGGGCCCCATTTGGAGATTGGACCCCTCCAGACAAAAGTTGGAAGAGGAGAGCCCCAATTCAACAACTGAGGTTGGATGCAAAATCAAGACAAGAAAAGAGGAAAGCAAATGAAAATATTTCTTGACTTGGAAATTGGGGTCAATTTCCCTATTGCATTAATCAAAAATTTAAGGTGAAAATTTAGAGTTTGATGGGAATTCAAAATTCAAACACTAGTTCAAAGTTCAACCAAATGCTTTGAAATGTTCAAAAGGTTCAAACCAAAGTCCAAGGGAAACTTCAAAGGAAACAAAAGAGTGTTGGAAATATTGTTTTCATTGATGTCAAAGATAGGGGGAGACTACATATGTCCAAGACAAACATTGCAAGATGGATATTGTTGGAAATATTGTTTTTGTATTTTTATTCTCAGTTTGGATAGCATATCTTTGAAGGGATTTTTACTATAAATACCTAGCTCAAATGGGATCATAGGTTATATGATTGAAAATATTATTCTAAGAAATTTTCAATGGTATATGGAACTCCCTATAACTCCTTAGGAATCGAGAGATATGAATTTTTTTGTGAGACAACCCAGCCAGAAAGTTCAGATTGGTCCAACTAGTCTTTACAGGTCAACCCTAAAAGTGAGCACAGAAACACTATAAATACAAGATAGATGTGCATTTGAAGAGAATCCAAGCAATAATATGAAGTATGAGGTGCGCAAAAGAGATCTGAAGTGTGCAAGAGAATATGGAGAGTATTATCGGTGTCTAAAGGTGCACAATAGGAGTTTTCTTGGAGTTTTAAGGGTGTGTTATAAATGACTAAGGTATATGAAGTTGCAAAGTGCGTTGTTTTTAGGTTGTGATGTTGCGGTCTATAATTATATTATGGTAACGATGCTACGAGGTTCTCTAGGGAATTAAGGTTAAATCTAACTAGGTTTTGAATGGTATGAAGCAAAGAGAGGTGTTGGAGAATAAAATTTAAGGGTATGTTGATGATATGAAATTCATGAAGTATGAAGCATGCAAGTGAAGTCAGAAGTATTATGTGTATGAATATCTTAGGTTGGTGCCTATACAGGTCTTATTGAGTTGGTGATCAGTTGAGGAGATTGGTGTCTCCAGTAGGTTGGCTCCTACACAATATCTTGTTGAGTTGGTGCTCAACTGAGGAGACTAGTGTCTCAAGTAGGTTGGTGCCTATAAAATACCTTGTTGATTAGGTTCTTAGTTGAGGAGATTAGTTTCTTCGGTAGGTTGGTGCCTACACAATATCTTGTTGAGTTGGTTCTCATCTAAGGATATTGGTGTGTATAGTAGGTTGGTGCCTACAAACATTTCTAAAGATAATTTTTTGTGGTTTTCTCCGGCAAGGGTTTCCACGTTAAATTTTGTGCATTTTGATTTGATTTTATATGTGCTAATTTGATTGATGAATTGTTAAATAAAGTAAAAAGTATATTATGTTGATTCAACCCCCCCCCCCTATCGTTATAATCATAAGTTCAAAAATTGGTATCAAAGCGGGTTCCTTCAGAAACAGTCTAACCGTTGGAAGGTAGATCTCGAGAGCACACATGGCTAGTGATTAAGGTTTATCCACAAGTAGGGCTCCATTATTTGACATAACAAACTATGCATTTTGGAGTATAAGGATCCATACTTATCTAATGGCTCTTGGGTTTGATATTTGGAAATCATTTGTGACTGGGTATACAACCCCAAAAACTCCACCAGCAGATAATGTTGGGAAGAAGGCTACTGAACATAATGCAAAATCCATGAATGTTATTGTGTGTGGTCTATTAGAATCATAATTTGTCAAGGTGATGCATTGTGAAGGAGAAAAAGATATTTGGGAAAAAATTCAAAACATCTATTAAGGCAATGAAAAAGTGAAGAAGGAAAAGCTCCAAACTCATAGAAGACAGTTTGAGAATTTTCAAATGAAATATGAAGAAAATTTTGCAGCCTATTTCCTTTGAGTGGATGAAATTGTCAACAACATCAGAGGACTTTGTAAGAAGGTTGAAGAACCAATGATTATACAAAAGGTGTTAATGTCTCTCCCATTAACATTTGATGCCAAGGTATCTTCCATTTAATAAATGAAGGATTTGGAGAAACCGACGATGGATGAGTTGCATGGGATTCTCATTGCATATGAGATGAGGATAGAAAAATAAAATCCAACATGGAAGGAAACAACTTTCAAAGTAACAAAGAAAACAAAAGGACACAAATTCTTTGATTTTTCTAGCCACAAATCTATTTTCCCTCGATATTTTTCAGACTATCAATGGAAAGATGTCGAGGAATCTCAGGAGCTAAGACTCAGAATGAGCCTTAAAGCAATGCTTGTAAAAACAGAAATTGTGTAAAAATGTGGGCTAATTTTTTCTCTCTCTCATATAGAATTCTCAGCCCTCAAACAATCCCAGACCATATATCAAAACATTCAACCTCAAGAGGCATTTGTCCATGAGTGATTTATAAAATTAAATTTTAAGGGTGGTGAGTGATGAATTTACAAGAAATACACAATAAACATGTGAGGCAACTTTAAGGTGAATCTTACAGTTTGTGGAAATAACAATGTGTTGAGCAATTAAGAATTCAACAATTCTATTATATGTATCAAATCATTAAATCATGCATCAAACAGTAAACATTTCCATACATTTAAATATGTGAAGGTACCTTCTACATATCATTAAACACATGAAAAAATGACAAGTGATCATACATTCAGAGGAAATCACTTCAGTATCATAAGTTATACAACACACAGTTACACTGAACATGTCATAAAAATTGTTTCTTGAACTTTTATTAGTGGTGATAATATACAAGGAGCCAAAAATGGGATGGTGGCTTTACAGGAACACATGTACAAAACAATCACAGACTTAAGCATAAGACAACGAATTAATCTATTAAAGCCTGTAACCTTAAAAATGTGTTTGTGTCTGAAGGGATCTTGGTCAAACAGCTCTGGTTATAATAAACTCTTAAATTCCCCAAAGTGTTGACCCTAAAAATGAGCTCCTTACAGTGTTTTATGGATGCTTCTACTTGAGAGGAAACCGCTCTTTTGAACCAATACTGCTTCTTGAAAATTAAAATTGTGTGTCAAAATCTTGATACCATCTCTAGTATTCTAATCGTTCCCATATTTTTGAATGATTTTACCTAATTTTACTAGGAAGAAACCATTTTTACCACTAGATAGGCCATGTTGATATTGTTGTTGGGTGTGTTCTCCTCATCCAATTGAGCCTTTGTTTGAATCTCTCTAACTAACTCAAGCTCAATCGATCCCCATCATTACACCATGGATTCTTCATACCAACTACCGAGATGATAGGTTAAATGTTTCCTTATAGCTGGTGACACCCAATAACATAGAGCACAATTGGCCAATCCCTTGAGTCCTCTCCTTCTAGCTTCTCCAGTGCACTGGTCGGATTGGCCAATGCATTTTAGGGTAGATTCCTAAATTTCCTTCAAATATTAGATAAGAGATAATAATACCAAATAAGGGAATTATCATCTTATTGATCTAAAGAACATACTCTCTTGACATTTGTAGCCAAGATGGCTCATCGTATTCTTTTATGGGGAGGAATTTTGTAGGTAGGCCATCATCTGGGACACCTAGCATCTAAACAGTTAATTTTCAAAGGTTAAACTACTTAGAGATTGGTTCATTTCAAATTTTTGGTTTTCTCTTATAAAACTCTGACACATTCCTGTGAGGCGATTGGTGGGACGAGGTGATTGGTCACACCTAGCATGATCTGTGAGATCTAGAGCATGCATGGTTGGGCACATTTAGCCAATGATTATTTTCCTTTGTCAGCGGCAAGCAGTAGAATGATTATGAATGAAAGGATTTGAACTTGATGTTGGATATATTGTCATGCATCACATCTCTCCCAACTGATTTGGAATACTTCTCAGTGAATCCCCCACTCTCCTAAGATATTCTCCCTCGTTCCCCTATTTGGAATATGTGCCCTTTTCCCAATGGTTTGACATTGTTTTGAAAACTGAGGAAAATGCGTGAAATTTGGATGACGCCACGTTGTCATCACCATGAAACCATGGACATGTGGAAACTTAAGATTGGTCTACGTCAGTGTTGCATTTTCCTCTGGGACTTATCCTATGTGTATATGCATTAGACATGGAAACTAGAGTCTTAGTGGATTCATTTTCATACAGGTGGTGATATTTGATAGGTCCAAATATGCATCGTTGAAATGTCATGTTGTCATCAACTTCCCTGGTGTCCAGGTGGGTTGTTGCGTTGGATCCATTTGGCACTATGAGAGAAGACAAAAATGTGTTGAGTTGGTGGATAATGTAACCTGGTGGAACCAGAATACCATTGTTGTGACCCTAGGGAGTGGTTTTGATTTTCATATCACCACCATGTGACACCATCTATTCTACAACATGTGGCTCTAAAAACCATCATCGCACCCCAATTGGGAAGTATCTCTCATGCATCTTTCCCATGTGACATGCATCCTCCTTCGTCGATCAAGCTCTCTTTTGATTGTTATATGATCGGGCCCCTGCATATTGGTCAACGCTCAATCTTTAATCCTAGGTCTTATGATAAAAACTCATATTTTGAATGGACCTAAGCCTATTTAAATCATATTTTATCTCCTTTATGCTCCTGGTAAGTTCTCAAGCTCTGAAAACTTGGCCTTGCTCCCTTAGGGATCGATTTTTGTTTTTAAATTTTTTTGGCCTCTCAATCACATGCCACCCCCTTTTGGTTCATGCCCTTTGTAAGATCTTCTTCAGCTTTTGAATCCTCAAAATTGCCCAAATAGATTTGACCAGTATGCACACTAATAAATGGATCAAATCAAGTACTAACTTCAGCTCCAGCAGGGACAACATACCCCTATGGTCTGTTGAGAACTGTAGAACAAGTGCTTTTTTTCAGTTATGGAGTCTTATTTAAAAACAATATCTCCTATGCACCTGAAAAACTAATCTGAGAGGTGAAACAAAATTTCTCAATAACTTAAAGTTAAAACCCTAATTGATTTCTTACATAATATATGGTGAATGAAGTAAAATTAAAACGCGTAACAGGAATGGAAAAATATTTATTTACGTACAAGGAAAGAAAGATATGCAGCATTCAATACTACGAAAAATGTATGAGGAAATTGCCATTTATAGGATCCCCAAACATTTTATCATCCAGTTGAGCCATTTCATACGTGTTTTTTTCTTGAACTGCAATGATTTAGAAAGGTCCAAGCTAGAGGTTGTCGAATTTTCCATGTTTTCCCTTTACTTCCCTTCTGGCATCCCATTTTGAGACTAGATATCCTACCATAAATCTCCTCTCTTTAGTCCTCTTATCAAATATTTATTTCATTCTTCCTAATGAGCTTGGGACTTCAATTGCACCTGATCTCTTACCTATTGAACTTCAATCAATTAGTTGATTCTTCTCTACATATCATCTGACTTTGCATCTTCATATTGTAGAAAATTCATCAAAGGAAGGTTGAGTTGGATGGGAAAATTAGCTTTAGCCCATATACAAGATGAAACTGAGACATACCAATGGACCTCTTGATGCTCACTCTATCTTCCCAGACTACACATTTTAAGTGGGAATCCCAAGCTTTCTTATTTTGGGACAGCATCTTCTTGATTATTTTGATGAGGTTCTTGTTGGTTGACTCGACCAAACCATTTCCATGTGGATAATAATAAGTGGAATTCCCAAGCTCTATATTATAGTCTTGACAAAATTTCATAATCTTGGAGGATTTGAAGACTTGAGCATTATCATTTATGATCTTTCTAGGACATCCAAACCTTGCTAAAATGTTCTCTTCAAGGAACTTGATAATTACTGGATCAGTTTTTTCCCTGTTGGGGATAGCTTCAACCCACTTTGTGAAGTAATTTGTTGTTTTTAGGATCCACCTATGTTTCCCACTTTAATTTGTATTGATTTCACCAATGAAATCTAGTTCCCATTATTGGAAGGGTGTTTCTGATTTGAACGGACTGAGTTGAAGAGGATGCAATTTTTTTCTTTCCTGCAAACATTTGACATTCTTCATAGGCCCTAACCATGCAGTCTACATCAGAAAATAATGAGGACCAATAATAACCAACTCTGAAGATTTTGTAAGCAGTGGCTCTCCTTGCATGGTGTCCTCCACATATCCCCTTGTGAAACTCATGAATAATACCCTCAATTTCCTCTTCAGTAAGGTAATTCAATATTCCTCCTAGATCCTTCCAGAATAATTTTTCTCCCAAAATATAATACTTCATAGCATTGATCTTGATAGACCTTACCTTATCTTTTTCCCATGTTAATGAGCAACTTAAATTCTGAAGGTAGAAAATCACATATTTATATGAATTAGATTCAACAAACTTAGGGATTACCTTAGAAGTGTTGGATTACTAAGAGGGGGGGTGAATCAATAATGAGCAATTGTACCACTTATTAATCCTTTAAACTACAATGTATATTTTTTTTACTTATTCAACCATGTTCATGTTTTCATCATCAATATACTATTGTATCATAAACATTAACATCAATCAATGCATAATAAACAATAACAAACACATCCACACAATGCATAGTACACCAATATTTACGTGGAAACCCAATGTGGGAGAAAACCACAAAATGATTTTCTTATATGTCAAGAATTACATTCAAATAAGCACCAACTTCCAATTATCTAGCTCCAACTGGAAGGAGGCTCCATACCCCTAGTTTCTCAGGATCCAACCTGAAGGAAGCTCTAACTCCCTAGTTCTCTGGCTCCAACCAGGCAGAGGATACAACCCCATGGGTTCTCCAGCTACAACCAGAAGGTGTATACAACCACCTAGTTCTCAAGCTCCAACCTGAAGGAAGCTCCAATTCCATTATTCTTTAGCACCAACCAGAAGGAGGCTACAACCCCCTTTCCTTTCCCTATCCAACCACCCTGAAATATAAATTTCAAATAGTTGATGAAACCACTACCACACTGTCACTGTGAAATATACCACTATAACCTATCAACCTATCCAACCTAACACTATCAAAACATATTATACAATGAATCAATCATGCAACAACTTGTACCATCAACCAATGCATCAACCATGCACAAAACCTATACAAACAATCTGTACAAAAAAACAATGCATCAACCATGCACCAAACCTGTAACAACAATATGTACCAACACAAGTACATCAACTATGCACAACACAACCTGTCTCATTAATCTCATCAACCAAATCAAATCTACTCACCAAGATCAATCACCAAGACAAATCTCAACAATATGCACAATATCACCAAGATAACCAACAAGATACCTCTAGCAATACACCATACTCTCCATAAACCAAATACCATAAACCCTTAAATCAATAATGCATCAAACCATCACTATAATGCAACCTCAAACTATACCACCCAACCATGTGCATCTATGTCTCTCTAGTCATGTGTCATACATGTGCATATAATCATAATCATGTGTAATAAACCCTCACGTGGACTAGACATCAAAACCTCACTATTATGCATCCTCAAACTAAACCAACAACTTCAATAGCACATCATAACCAAAATCCCTCAACCGTGTACCACAAAAACCCTCAACCATGTACCAAAAGATACAAGATATGCCTCAACACTCAAACCAACAAGATGTACCAATGATAAATACCATACATACCAGTATTGTATTTTTGTAGATCTATCGCATACAGTAAGTGTCATACAACCAATAGCCTCTCTAGGGAAAACCCTCAATATCCCATAACCATATCTCATGTAGACAACAATATCCAACTACACATAATAATATGACATACATTTTGAACTTGTAGATAGATCTATTGTACCTGATCATTATAGACCTTCCTGAGAACTTGATTTCAGACTCTAGAGACCTGGCATCCTCATCTACTCAAGATTTCATGGTTTTTCCAAACTATATGTGACTTAATCTTCTTCATATCTCGTATTTATGTGCCTTCCTTCACTATAGATCACATATGTATGCAACTTCCTCCACTGCATCCCGCGTACACCTCAAAAACTAGGGTTTTCTCAAATTCTGCAACTTCGAAAATTCCGTCGTCAACCCTCCTTTGCTACCTCAGACTTGTGTAAATTCAGATTACCTGCAATAAACATTTCACAAAATAATAGATATTCAATGTGCTCAATAGGTACTAATACGAGACCCTTTCTCTCTGATTTATACTCTCCAAGTAGCTTCCTCTAGGGGTTATCTTCTAACTATTTTACCCAACTTCCTTCTTTTAAGGCTAACCCACTTCTAATCACTTTGTCCACTTACAACCACTTTATCCACAAATAGTAAACTCGCCACTTCTAGTTGCAACTAATTTATTTTCAATTATTTTCTTTTTGCAACAACTTAACTCGTGATTAACTCCTAGCTACAACCACTTTGACTAGTAAACTTCTTCTAGGATATTCTACAACAAATTGACTTCTTTGACCTTTCAGGGGCTTCTATATAACTCATAAGGGTTCTCCAACGTCACTAAGCCATATATCCTCAACCATGAGGAACTACGCGATGTACCACATATCACCAGAAACGACACGTGTACTATCCATCTCGAATAGTCTCACCTACAAATTCATTGATCTTCATTACATTATTTATTAACCAAACTTGGGTTCCTTACCCATACCTCTGGAGCTACCAGAATGTGCTACCGGAAATACTCAAGGGTTGACATCAATGACAACCAACTATGCAAACCAACTGTCCATCAATCTAAACCAAATGTCTAACAAGAAGATGGTTCTTGTGTTTCATACTTTCCTTGTTTTGTTTCCATGATGTTTGTTGTCAGAGAATTTATATCAATGGATTTGCAATTTGATTATGCCTTGAGTTTGGCCAATCCTTGCCCCTTTATCAACTTTGTGGGTTTGATATCCAAATAATATTCTAGGAGTTTGGAAATCCAATTTCCTCTTCTTCCTTCACTGCCTGGTTGAGTAAGTATGTTTTTTATTGCACTAGTAGGCACGAAGGAAAAAGATTTTGAGTGCAATATATAGTCTCTGAAATACTTCAATGCTTTGACCAGGGCATATGCTTGCTTCTCCAGATTACAATATTTTAATTTTGCATCTCTTAAAGCTTTGTTGAATAAAGCTATAGGCAGCTCTTGATTTTCATCATTTCTATGTAACAAGACAGTAGCTATAATATATTCTGAAGCAAAAGAGAAGACTAGGAAGTCTTTGCAATAGTTTGGGATGACTAGCACAGGTGATTCTCCCAAGTATTCTTTGATTATTTGAAAAGATTATTTAGCTTCAAAGGTCCACTTTACTTCTCGATCCTTCTTCAACATCTTAGTTATATAAATTATCATATTGTAATGTTCCCAAGATATTATTCCAGGAACATCAAAGTTTTGGGTGTCTTTTAAACTTTTACTGGTTGTGGCATTTTGTCAAACACTTTGTTGATTTACTTGTTTGTATGTGTTTACTTGCAGGTTGACCTCTTGATTTCGGCCTTAGGGTTTATGTTGATGAATTTAATGTGTGTTGCATCAATAAACAAGAAGATATCGTAATGGAACATACCTCAACCATATGCAATATCAACAATATGATAGACAAGCCAAAACACCTCAGATCTGATTTTATTCATAAATAGAAGAACCTGCTACAATGAAGAGGCCGATCTAGAATGCTCAATAGATGGATCCAATAAAGACAATAGAAGTTGATACAAAATTCTCCATGAAGATACTATAAGTATCCAAATTCTGGATACATGATGAAGACTGAATACAAGTAGAGATCTAGGCCGTATGCAACACCAAACCCCCCAACAGGAAAAGCCACGCTCTAGTAGATGACTGAAACCCTCAATAATTCGGCCCAACTGAATAAGCCCCCAAATGTGTCCAATGAAGATGCCAAACTATATATTGGGAGGTGTAGATTCCCCTCCTAAAATCTCAAACTGGAATACCAAGGGAAACTCCTCCAAATGTTGAATCCTCCAATGAAGTTGCTCCATCCTGAAAACTACCAAACCCTACAATTTCGGACATGATGAAGGAGGCCTCCAAATGCCCTAAAACTCGCTATAAAGGTAGATCGGGACACTTCAAATCACTGGGCGAAGTCTCACGGTCAGATATGAAATATAACCCCTCCAAACTGAATAGATCTGAATCTCAAAATTGCCCTCCTCCTCTCCAATTCGTCCCAATGCTCTAGGAAATAATCTGAACCATAAAACTCTCTCAAGAGGCACTAGAAATCATGGCTAAGGCCCTACAAGTAAAACCCAAATGATCAAATCTCCAATATCCCTCTCAAAATCCTACAATGAACCTTCCTTCACTAAATGGTGTGCCCCCCTTGCTGGAAACCCCTAATGGTGCGCCCACCTTCTCTTCATGTGCCTGTGGCTGGTGTAGAACCCTCCTGCACTAATGTAGATATGAACTAGAATGGTGTGGGAGATTATTTCATCTTCTAGACCAAGCTTGGGACAAGCTAGGTGGAATATTTCACCACTGAATCGTCCTCTAGGGTTTGTTAAGTCAAAACCCTCAAAACCCCCAAGGTATGGGCTCTCTAGCTAGAAGCCAGATATCAAAGATAAACATAAATGAATGAATGAGAGAATAGAGGCCCTTGCCTCTTATTTATACTTCCTTCTCACATTGTCCCTCCAAAGTGGCTTTTACTTTATTAATATTTAATTAATTAATTAAATCACTTTAATTAATTAATTAACCTTTTTACCTCTGAAAAACTCCTTATCTCTCCTTGTGGTTTCCCTGGCCAGTGAAATTCACTTCTCATCATCCTATCCTGTAGTGTTTTTCCTCTCGATTCCAATTAGATATTACACTGAGAGGTTCCTCCAAGTATTGTGCCCAAAATCATCTCTTCAGTGAATTTAATTGACTTATAGCTCAAAATACTCAAAATCATGGAAATTGTCGGAATGAAACGAAACCAAAGCCAATCTGTGCAAAATGGATCATAATAATGAAATCAGATGATCAATGCAAGCCAGGCCCCAAAATACCTCTCAATAATACATGTACTCACTATAACCTCCATCTGGCTACTCTGGTCATCATAACCCTTTGTAATGTGATGATATCCCAAAGTGGGGACATTACAGTCCTCCCTGCTAGAAAATTGTTTGTCCTCAAGCAATAACCAAATCCCCTCAAGTATAATACCAGTATACCATGTCCACTTGTGAGGCACACAGTATATCCCATCCAAAGATGAACTATCATGCAATCTGCTCCATGGGTCCCATATCAAGACATGAACTGCAAGCCCTTGGGAAGCATAATCTTGAAATGTATCAACACCGTGAAACTCCTTCTCATGAATCATGGCCTCATCCATAACTGATTCCATCCTCCAAGATACTACCAAGATCAATATGGCCTCCATCAACTACCAGATCTCCATGAGGCACCCTCAAGTGATGCGCTCTCCTCAACATTGAAGCTCAATGGAAAGTCAGAACAACTTTCCCCTGCAAAGGTCCACTTGCCTCTGTCAGTCAGTGAAATGCTCAATCCTGCAATCCATGGGTCCCATGCTAGACTATGTCAAAAATCACCATGTTGACACTGCACTATGTTGACCATGTTTGACTGCTCCATGTATATATACCAGATCCTCCACTCCTGGATCCTCAAGATGAAGTACCTGTGGCACTTGGACCTATTGTCCAGAAGTTGCATCTGTAAGAACATCTCTATAGAAGTAGTAACTTCCCAACCATATCCATGCTCAATCATGATGATTAAGAGGGAGAAAATGTCTCGCTCCATAGGACAACTACCTGCAAGCCCACTCCAAACCAACCCATGGTGGAATATATGGCTCTCTGGCACAACCTAGGTCACCCTATAGTAAATCATCCTGCTAGCCAAATGAACAGCCGGATCCCATGGAAAACTTGGAATTTTATCACTTCCAGTCTCCTCTAACTGCTCCGGTGTGAGACTGATCACCGTCAGAAGCCCTCTATGCTCATCTGCTATCACCTAGCCTATGATGCTCACCATCATGCACCAAGTCTCAATCGGTTGCCTATGACGATCCACCTCTATCTGACTGGATGTCGTAAAGATATTCATGTTAGGTGGTCTCAGCCTAGCCACTCCCCATGTCCTCATCCATAGCCTATCCCTCCTCATGTTTTTGTCCATGATAAAAGTGTCAGGACAGGCTAACAGAAACATCTGCAACTAAATGTAGGATTGGAAGGTGTCACATGCTTTGCTCAATCCCAAGGATTCAACTAGAAGCGCGTCCATCGGTATCGATAATAAATACTCTCTTGTGGTCATCACTGAAACCCAACCATCCAATACAACTGGAAGTAACTCGTCCAACTGCTGCTCAACCAACCTCCATCTATTATCTCCCATGCAACTACTGATATGGTGAAGGTGATCTCTCACAACTAGGTGCGGCTGCAAATGAGTGAAATATGCATGCTCCACTAAGTGTGTCTCCCCCCTTCAAGGAAATACACCCCTCTGAATCCCATCGTACATCTTGGCATGCCTATATGAGACTCACTGATGTATGCTCCTGCATACTCATGTCATCTCATGTATACTCATGTTGCATCATAGATCCGAGGTGAACTACTGGATCAACCTCTACCTGAAGGTAAACCACTCCCGAGACACAAATGGAAGTGTCCTCCATCCATTGGTGATCATCTGCTAGATCTCCAACATCCTCTAACCATGTGACCAAAGGATATATCTGAGTGTCCACTAGGATAGATGAAGTGGATCTCTGGCGTATCTCCTCAATAAGCTCCTCTGATCTGGACTCTGATTATTGAAGGGTTGTCTATGTGCCTCTCAAGAATCCTTGAGTGCTCTCCAACTTCTGAGTGAGTCGGTCCACCTCCAACTCCTGCTCCCTCAAGGCCTTGTGATACATCTCACCAATCCCCAATAGGTAGTTCCTGTCTGTCAACAACTATTGGTAGTCGGTCCTCATCATAGACACTCTCTCCCTGAAAGTATGAAAGTCATCCACGAAAAATCCCTCATCTGAACTACCATGTGCCACTGACGCCCTCCAGCAGTAATCTGCCATCAAAGCATGCATGTCATCAATGCACCTAGTGGCTACCATGATCATATCCTCACTAACTCTCAATTGTCCTGTCAAGTAGTGTGACTCCTGATCATAGTCATGCTAAGGTGTCACCTCATATCCCTCACTGCTAGTGTCAACCCTGTTAGTGTCAACTCTGGGATCCCCAAAAATACTCTCTGCAGAAGATAAAGTGTTGGACTTCCCACTGTCTACTATGCTACTGAGTCCTCCTGTATGCCACTGCACCTCATCACTAGATGTTATCTCTCTTTGAATCACATTGTATCATGTATGAGTAGTTGTATCCTTCTGTGCACTCACCCCGCTACTATCATTTGTGCTTGGATCCCATATAGATGAGTCCAGACACATGCTATGGTTATCCTAACTAATAAAGAGTGTATTCTCATCAATGTAGACTGATCCTGGAAGTAAGTTCCCCATCAACCTGTCGGTCTCCACAATCTTCTCAACTTATGGAGTCTCCAAAAGTTGTGGCTCAATCTCATCATGTTGATCTCTATGTGTAAGGTAAATTGTCTGTACGTCCTGTATCTCCTCCTAGATCTTTGGATCTACTTGTCCGTGATGTGAATCCCTCACACTAGGCTCCTTCATCATATCTTAAATGCCATTGATATCCTCTTGTGACATGGATATCATGGGTGTCTGGAACGATGATAGATGTGTCATGGTCACCATAGGGTGCTCATCATCTATAGGTGCTAGCATGTGTGAATCTTCACTAGTATCACCACTATGATAAGGTGTAGGGTCATCAATGGTATGTGATATATATTTTGATACATTGGTGCTACCGTCCTATCCACTCGACTGTCCCTCCAATGTGCAAGGGTCACTATCCTCCTCAAGGGCGCAAGAATCACTAGCCTCTGTGAAAGAGTCACTATCATCGTCACACTACTCCAAATAAGCATCTATCGCTCCACCCTCACATACCTCATCATCACTGTCATAGTGCAACTCAATAATATGCATCTTACCCTTAACTCTGCACCTATGATCGGGTTCCCAATGCACCTTGCAACTGTAGCAAAGTTGTGTGCTCCTAATGGGTGTGGGGTTACTCTGTACTTCTCTCCATCTAGTTGTTGTGGCCATGTATTCCTCTGTCTACTTGACCTGGAATGTAATCTCATCTATGCTCCACTTAGAATATTTCAAGGATAAATATTGTTGGAATGTTACTTGAGCCCTAGTTCTCTCACTAAGATCGTAGTAATATTCCCATCTACTATGTACAGTCTCTCTAGAAAAGTCCTCAATATCCATCTCCTCTTATGGAAGACCCCTCTATGGATATGCATGCATGTGCTAATTCCCATTGGCTTGCAGGAATCTAAGATCTGATACCACTGTAATGTTCCCAAGCCATTATGCTAGGAACATCACGGTTTTGGGTGTCTTTTAAACTTTTACTGGTTGTGGCATTTCATCAAACACTTTTTTGATTTACTTGTTTGTATGTGTTTACTTGTAGGTTGACCTCTTGATTTCGGACTTAGGTTTTATGTTGATGAATTTAATGTGTTGCAGCAATAAACAAGAAGATATTGTAATGGAACATACCTCAACCATATGCAATATCAACAATGTGATAGACAAGCCAAAACACCTCATATCTGATTTTATTCATAAATAGAAGAACCTGCTACAATGAAGAGGCCGATCTGGAATGATCAATAGATGGCTCCAATAAAGACAGTAGAAGTTGCTAAAAAATGCTCCATGAATACACTATAGGCCTCCAAAGGTTGGATACACAATGAAGACTAAATACAAGTAGAGATCTAGGTTGTATGCAACACCAAACCCCCCAACAGGAAAAGCCACGCTCTAGTAGATGATTGAAACCCTCAATAATTCGGCCCAGCTTAAGAAGCCCCCAAATGAGTCCAATGAAGATGTCAAACTGTAGATCGGTAGGTGTAGATTCCCCTCCTAAAATCTCAAACTGAAATACCAAGGGAAACTCCTCCAAATGTTGAATCCTCCAATGAAGTTGCTCCCTCCTGAAAATTGCCAAACCCTACAATTTCGTCCTTGATGAAGGAGGCCTCCAAATGCCTTGAAACTCACTATAAAGGTAGATTGGGACACTAAAATTCACTAGGTGAAGTCTCAGGGTCAGATCTGAAGTATAACCCCTCCAAACTGAATAGATCTGAATCTCAAAATTGCTCTCCTCCTCTCCAATTCGTCCCAATGCTCTAGGAAATAATATGAACCATAAAACACTCTCAATAGGCACTAGAAATATGTCTAAGGCCTTGAAAGTAAAACCAAAATGCTCAAATCTCCAAGAGCCCTCTCAAACTCCTACAACGAACCTTCCTTCACTGAATGGTGCACCCCCCTTGTTGGAAACCCCCAATGGTGCGCCCTCCTTCTCTTCATGTGCCTGCGGCTGGTGTAGAACCCTCCTGCACTGATGTAGATCCGAACTAGAATGGTGTGGGAGAGTATTGCATCTCCTATACCAAGCTTGTGACAATTTAGGTGGAATATTTCACCACTAAATCGTCCTCTAGGGTTTGTTAAGTCAAAACCCTCAAAACCCCCAAGGTATGGGCTCTCTAGATAGAAGCCAGATATCAAAGATAAACATACATGAATGAATGAGAGAATAAAGGCCCTTGCCTCTTCTTTATACTTCCTGCTCACCTTGTCCCTCCAAAGTGACTTTCACTTTATTAATATTTAATTAATTAATTAAATCACTTTAATTAATTAATTAACCTTTTTACCTCTGAAAACCACCTTATCTCTCATTGTGGCTTCCCTGGCCACTGAAATTCACTTATCATCATCCTATCGTGTAGTATTGTTCCTCTTGATTCCAATGAGCTATTACACTGAGAGTTTCCTCCAATTATTGTGCCCAAAATGGCCTCTTCAGTGAATTTAATTGACTTATAGCTCAAAATACTCAAAATCATGGAAATCGTCAGAATGCAACGAAACCAAAGACAAACTGTGTGGAATGGATCATAATGATGAAATAGGATGAGCGATGCAAGTCGGACCCCAAAATACCTCTCAATAATCCATGTACTCGCTATAACCTCCATCTGGCTACTCCGGTCATCATAACCCTCTGTAATGTGATGATGTCCCAAAGTGGGGACATTACAATCCTCCCGGCTAGAAAATTGTTTATCCTCAAGCAATAACCAAATCCCCTCAAGTATAATACCAGGATCCCATGTCCACCTATGGGGCACACAGTAGATCCCATCCAAAGATGAACTATCACGCACTCTGCTCCCCGGGTCCCATATCAAGACATGAACTGCAAGCCCCTGGGAATCATAATCCTGAAATATATCAACACCATGAAACTCCTGCTCATGACTCATGGCCTCAATCTTGACTGATTCCATCCTCCAAGATACTACCAATATCTATACAGCCTCCATCAATTGCTCATGTTCATGCTGGAATGAGGTGCTGCCAGATCTCTGTGAGACACCCTCAAGTGATGTGCTCTCCTCAACACTGAAGCTCAATGGAAATTCAGAACAACTTTCCCCGGCAAAGGTCCACTTGCCCCTGTCAGTCAGTGAAATGTTCAATCCTGCAATCCTTGGGTCCCATGCTAGCCTCTGTCGAAGATCACCATGTTGACATTGCACTATGTTGACCATGCTTGACTGCTCCCTGTATATATATCGGCTCCTCCACTCCTGGCTCCTCAAGCTGAAGTACCTGTGGCACTTGGACATGTTGTCTAGAAGTTGCATCTATAAGAACATCTCTATAGAAGTAGTGCATGCCCATCCATATCCATGCTTGATCATGATGATCAAGAGGGAAAAACTTTCTCGCTCCATAGGACAAGTACCTACAGGCCCACTCCAAACCAACCCATGGTGGCATATGTGGCTCTCTGGCGCAACCTGGGTCATCCTGTAGTAAAGCATCTGGCTAGCCAAATGAACACCTAGATCCCATGGAAAACTTAGAATTTTATCACTTCCAGTCTCCTCTAACTGCTCTGGTGTGAGACTGATCACTGTCACAAGCCCTCTGTGCTCATCTGCTATCACCTGGCCTATGATGCTCGCCATCATGCACCAAGTCTCAACTGGTTTCCTATGATGATCCACCTCTATCTGGATCGATGCCATAAAGATACTCATGTTAGGTGGTCTCGACCTAGCCACTCCCCATGTCCTCAACCACGGCCTATCCCTCCTCATGTTGTTGTGCATGATAAAAATGTCAGGACAGGCTAACAGAAATATATATAAATGATTGTAGGATTGGAAGGTGTCACATGCTATGGTCAATCCCAAGGATTCGACCAGAAGCTCGTCCATTGGTATCCATGATAAATACTCTCCTGTGGTCATCACCGAAGCCCAATCATCTAGTACAACCGAAAGTAACTCATCCAATTGATGCTCAACCAACCTCCATCTCCCATGCAACTACTGATATGGTGAAGGTGATCTCTCACAACTAGGTGTGGCTGCAAATGAGTGGCATTTGCATGCTCCCCTAAGTGTGTCTCCACCCTGCAAAGAAATACACCCCTCTCAATCCCACCGTACATCTCGGCATGTCTCTGTGAGCTATCACTCACCATTGTATGCTCCTGCATACTCATGTCATCTCCTATATACTCCTTCTACATCATAGATCCTAGGAGAACTACTGGATCAACCTCTACCTGAAGGTCAACCCCTCCTGGAACACAAATGGAAGTGTCCTCCATCCATTGGTGATCCTCTGCTAGACCTCCAACATCCTATAGCCATGTGACCGAAGGACATATCTTAGTGTCCACTAGGATAGATGAAGTGGATCTCTGGCGTATCTCCTCAAGAATATCCTTTAATCTAGACTTTGATTCTTGAAGGGTTGTTTGTGTGCCTCTCAAGAATCCTCGAGTGTTCTCCAACTCCTGAGTGACTCGATCCACCTCCAACTCCTACTCCCTCAAGGCCCTGTGATACATCTCGCCAATCCCCAACAGGTAGTACCTGTCTGTCAACAACTGTTGGTAGTCGGTCCTCATCATAGACACTCTCTCCCTAAAAGTATGAAAGTCATTCATGGAAAATCCCTCATCTGAACTACCATGTGCCACTGATGCCCTCCAGCAGTAATCTACCATCAATGCATGCATGTCATCAATGCACCCAGTGGCTGCCATGATCATATCCTCACTGACTCTCAATTGTCCTGTCAAGTAGTGTGACTCCTGATCATAGTCATGCTAAGGTGCCACCTCATATCCCTCACTGCTAGTGTCAACCTTGCTAGTGTCAACTCTGGGATCCCAAAAAATACTCTCTGCAGAAGATAAAGTGTTGGACTGTCCACTATCTATTGTGCTACTGGGTCCTCCTGTATGCCACTGCACCTCATCACTAGATGTTATTTCCCTCTTAATCACATTGTATCATGTATGAGCAGTTGTATCCTCCAGTGCACTTACCCTGCTACTATCATATGCGCCTGGATCCCATATAGATGAGTCCAGACACATGCTATGGTCATCCTAACTAATAAAGAGTGTATCCTCATCAATGCAGGCCGATCCAGGAAGTAAGTGCCCCATCAACCTGTCAATCTCCACAATCTGCTCAACTAATGGAGTCTCCAAACGCTATGGCTCAAACTCCTCATGTTGATTGGTATGTGTAAGTTCAATTGTTTGTATGTCCTGTATCTCCTCCTAGATCTGTGGATCTACATGTCCATGGTGTGCATCCCTCACACTAGGCTCCTCCATCATATCTGAAATGCCATTGATATCCTCTTGTGACGTGGCTATCATGGGTGTCTAGAACGATGACAGATGTGTCATGGTCACCATAGGGTGTTCGTCATCTATAGGTGCTAGCACGTGTGAATCCTCACTAGTGTCACCACTCTGTTGAGGTGTAAGGTCATCAATGGTGTGTGATATGTTTGTTGAGACACTAGTGCTACCATCCCGTCCACCTAACTGTCCCTCCAATGTGCAAGGGTCACTATCCTCCTCAAGGGCACAAGAATCACTAGCCTCTGTGCAAGAATCACTATCATCATCACACTACTCCAAATAAGCATCTATCGCTCCATCCTCACATACCTCATCATCATTGTCATAGTGCACCTCAATAATATTCTTCTTACCCTTACCTCTACACCTATGATCTAGTTCCCAAGGCACCTTGCAACTATAGGAAAGTTGCATGCTCCTAATGGGTGTGGGGTTACTCTGTGCTTCTTTCCATCTAGTTGTTGTGGCCATGTATTCCTCTGTCTGCTTGACCTGGAATGTAATCTCATTTGTTCTCCACCTAGGATATTTAAAGGATAAATATTGTTGGAATGTTACTTGAGCCCTAGTTCTCTCACTAAGGTCGTAGTAATATTCACATCTACTACGTACAGTCTCTCTAGAAAAATCTTCAATATCCATTTCCTCATATGGAAGACCCCTCTATGGCTCTGCATGCATGTGCTAATTTCCACTGGCTGGCAGGAATATAAGCTATGATACCACTGTAATTTTCCCAAGCCATTATGCCAGGAACATCACGGTTTTGGGTGTCTTTTAAACTTTTACTGGTTGTGGCACTTCGTCAAACACTTTGTTGATTTACTTGTTTGTATGTGTTTACTTGCAGGTTGACCTCTTGATTTAAGACTTAGGGTTTATGTTGATGAATTTAATGTGTGTTGAAGCAATAAACAATAATATATTGTAATGGAACATACCTCAACCATATGCAAGATCAGCAATATGATAGACAAGCCAAAACACCTCAGATCTGATTTTATTCATAAATAGAAGAACCTGCTACAATGAAGAGGCCGATCTGGAATGCTCAACAGATGGCTCCAATAAAGACAATATAAGTTGCTACAAAATGCTCTATGAAGATACATTAATCCTCCAAAGTCTTGATACACAATGAAGACTTAATACAAGTAGAGATCTAGGCCATATGCAACACCAAACCCCCCAATAGGAAAAGCCACGCTCTAGTAGATGACTGAAACCCTCAATAATTTGGCTCAGCTTAAGAAGCCCCCAAATGTGTCCAATGAAGATTTCAAAGTGTATATCGGGAGGTTTAGATTCCCCTCCTAAAATCTCAAACCGGAATACCAAGGGAAACTCCTCCAAACGCTGAATCCTCCAATGAATTTGTTCCCTCCTGAAAACTGCCAAACCCTACAATTTTGGCCCTGATGAAGGAAGCCTCCAAATGCCTTGAAACTCGCTAGAAAGGTACATCGGGACACTAGAAGTCACTGGGTGAAGTCTCAGGGTTAGATCTGAAGTATAACCCCTCCAAACTGAAAATATTTGAATCTCAAAATTGCCCTCCTCCTCTCCAATTCGTCCCAATGCTCTAGGAAATAATCTGAACCATAAAACTCTCTCACGAGGCACTAGAAATCATGGCTAAGGCCCTACAAGTAAAACCAAAATTCTCAAATCTCCAATATCCCTCTCAAACTCCTACAACGAACCTTCCTTCACTGAATGGTGTGCCCCCCTTGCTGGAAACCCCCAATGGTGCGCCCTCCTTCTCTTCATGTGCCTACAGCTGATGTAGAACCCTCCAACACTGATGTAGATCCGAACTAGAATGGTGTGGGAGAGTATTGCATCTCCGAGACCAAGCTTGGGACAAGCTAGGTGGAATATTTCACCACTGAATCATCCTCTAGGGTTTGTTAAGTCAAAAACCTCAAAACCCCCAAGGTATGGGCTCTCTAGCTAGAAGCCAGATATCAAAGATAAACATACATGAATGAATGAGAGAATAGAGGCCCTTTCCTCTTCTTTATACTTCCTGCTCACCTTTTCTCTCCAAAGTGACTTTTACTTTATTAATATTTAATTAATTAATTAAATCACTTTAATTAAGTAATTAATCATTTTACCTCTAAAAAGCACCTTATCTCTCCCTGTGACTTCCCTAGCCACTGAAAGTCACTTCTCATCATCATATCATGTAGTGTTGTTCCTCCCGATTCCAATGAGATATTACATTGAGAGGTTCCTCCAAGTATTGTGCCCAAAATGACCTCTTTAGTGAATTTAATTGACTTATAGCTCAAAATACTCAAAATACTCAAAATCATGGAAATCGTCGGAATGCAATGGAACCAAAGCCAATCTATGTGGAATGGATCATAATGATGAAATAGGATGAGCTATGCAATACGAACCCCAAAATACCTCTCAATAATCCCTGTACTCTCTATAACCTCCATCTGGCTACTCTGGTCATCATAACCCTCTATAATGTGATTATGTCCCAAAGTGGGGACATTACACATCTCATAAAAATTTCACACAAATATCCTCAAGAATTTTATCTTGCCTATGAATGATTGTATCTCTTTTTTTTTCTAGGAAGAACAATCAATTTAGTTGCCTCCACCCTTTTAGGGTCTATCTTCACTCCCTCTTTTGACACTATGCTTCCCCTCGGTTATAGAAAAATAAGACTTCTTTGGATTCAATGGCATGCCAAATTGTATGCATGTCACAAAGGTTTTCCTTAAGTGTTTTATGTGATCATCATATGTCTTCAAAAAAATAGTCATGTCATCAAGGTATATGACAATGAATCTTTCCTTCTCTCTGACAAAGGCTATATCCATAGCTCGTTGGAAAGTGGCTCATGCATTTATCAAACCAAAAGGAATTTTATCATACATGAAATTCCCCCATGAGGTTGTGAAAGTTGTATTTTCCCTATCATTAGGATGTATTTCCACCTGATTATATCCTAAGAAACCATCCATCATGGAGATTCTACTTGCACCCACTTCTTTTTAGAGTATGTGATCCATCTTTGCAAGAGGATAATTGTCCTTTAGTGAGCATTTATTCATATTTTTGAAGTCCACGCAAAGCCTTATCTCTCCACTCTTCTTCCTAACTAGAACCAAGTTTTTGACCCATTCAAAATACCTGAGGGGAATGATGATTTGAGCATCCAGCAACTTCTTCACGTCATTTTCAATAGTAGGCAGCAAAAAAGGGTTGATATACCTTATCTTTTTCCTAAAAGGCTTGGTACCAGTATTGAGTGGTATTCTATGTTGTATGATGTTGGTATCGTAGGTCTTTAGGTCTTCATATTTCTAAGCAAAAACATGCATATATTCTTTGAACGGTTGCAAGTATTTTGCCTTATGCTTGGGAGGGATCTCTTTATATAGCTTTATGTATTTTGGTTCATTTTCTATCCCAATGTTTCATTCTTCAGTGTTGTCACCTTTCAGCGGAACTTTGGGATTTGTGCGTACATCATTTCTATCAAAAAGTTGATCTAGGGGCACCAATCCCTTAGGAATAAAAAAAAAATTGAATTGAAGAAATTTATGTCCAACCATGTATTCATTAAACTCAGAGGTCATTTGCATTTACATTTCATTCATGGTTTCCATATCTTCTT
Organism: Picea glauca; assembly: GCA_000966675.3. Lineage (NCBI taxonomy): Eukaryota > Viridiplantae > Streptophyta > Pinopsida > Pinales > Pinaceae > Picea > Picea glauca. The sequence goes on from JZKD02S1699461.1 coordinate 488,991, forward strand.
CGTCATCTAAATCTACATGGATATTATCAAATTCATCTATGACCTCCAAGAATCTTTTGATCTGTTTATCATCTTCAAACACTTTCAAGTATTTTATGTTATCAGAGATGGAAGGTCTATACCTCATCTCAATCTCATATCTCATTTGGGGAACAATAGGGGTTTTTAAGGTACTAGCTACCACTGCTAAGGAATCATCTTGTTGGTTAAATTCTCTCGAGATAACAATGATATTAAAAAGTTTGTAAAAAATATCAATTATGTCCCATACTTGATTTATGTATGCATGCATTTTAGCATTCCTTGTCTGATAGCATCCTTTGATTTGTTTCACCACAAGTTCAGAGTCTCCAAAAACCACCAACTCGGAGATCTGCAATTTCCTTGTTGCCTCCAGGCCAAGAATTAGGGCCTCATATTCAGCGACATTATCAGTGGCCTTGAACTATAACTTGTAGGATAAATAGACTTCTTATTCTTTGGGAGAAATGAGTACTACACCATCTCTCACTCCATCCTTTAAATACGCTCCATAAAAATACATCTTCCATATACCATTTGTTTTTTGGGAAGATCTCACAATAGGTTTTGCAAGTGTCAATGCTTCTTTGTATTCTTCATTGGCTGTGAGGATGCAACAACCCAGGTCTTCACCAGTAGCATAAATAAGATGATTTACAAGATTATCCTAATCACTAACCACGTAGGAAAATTTTGTTTCTTTGTATAATCTCCTTTTCTCTCCTCCAAAAACTGGTACAGTAGCATATATCGTTTCCATATGCATTGTACCTCCCATCTTGCGTGCTCATGTTCTTAATAGAAGAATACCATAGTTTGCAGGCACATCAACCACCACCACATCCATCATAATACTCTTTAAATGCAGTTGAGCCAATGTGACTACCATGTATTTTATCATCCCATCACATTTCACCTTTTTGGCATCAAAAGAATAGAGATCATTGTAAGGCCTAGTTATTTCCAAACCCAACTTTTCCATCACTACTCTAGGCATGAAGTTATGGGATGCTTCAAAGTCTAGCATGCAATTGTGCAGTGTTTTGTCGTTTAGTTTAAGGTCACATAAAAAAATTGCAATAGACTCTTCCTTATCATCTATGTGAGGACCAAAAACTATAGTGGGAGACTCATCTTGCAAGTTCACAGTATCAAGAGGGTTTACTAGGATTTTCTCATGTATGACCCTTTCACATTGTTTGTGCTATGATGGATTTTTATCCAGCTCTACCAGTGGGACAGGGATCTTGATTTTGGAAAGTTATTTCTCAATGCTAAAGGGTGGAATTTATTCCTCAAATTATTTTACTTATTTTTTTGTTGTCTTTGAAGATTCACTAGCTTCCTTATATTTGGGAATGTTTTTTAGTTCTTTGACTTTATCCATAGAAACACATGCGCTAAGATTCTTAAGTTGGGGCTAACCATCCTCATTGGATACCTTTTTCTTGGGTTTGAGATCATACTTCTTGTGCATCTCATCCTGTAGTGCATCAACAAATATCTTGTACTAAACAGAGGATGGTATTTATTTATTAGATTCACCTTTGCGGTTCATCTTTCTGGTGTTGAGGGAATATTCATAATCATCTTGAGTTAGATGCATGGCATTGTTTTCCCCTTGAAGCATGTATATTTATTCTGGGTTCTCAGCATATCCTTCATTTGTTTCTTCCTCCACTGAGTTATTTTGATCGTTAGTTCTTATAGGGGGTTGAATGGGTTGTTCATCATTTTTTCTTTGTCTCCTCATGAGTTAAGGATTGAAATTCCTCCTAAAATGGTTAGGGTTCCTCACCCCTCCTTCTTGAGTAACTTCTTTGGAATTAAAATTATCCATCTAAAATAGAGACATATTATTTGTAAAGAAAATTATTAGTCTAGACATCTCATCCATTCATTCTTCATGGGAATATTTGACTAGATCTGAAGGACCACAGTCTTATTTAACTTTATTTTTATCTACTTGAACGGAATTTTTCCTCATTTTTCCTGATGCAATCATATTCCCTTCAATATCTCTTGCATCATCTTGCATTATCAGCAGACTAGGAGATCTTATTTCTCTTAATACCATGGAAAAGTCTACATCAAAATCCCCAGCATATGTGACCTTGGTTGCTTGATGAAAAGGATTTAGGTCTCTAGGAATATTGTTGTAAATCTTGTTAAACCTTATGTTCAAGTCAACAACAGACTCATTTTTGTTTTCTTAAGGGAGATAAACTCAGTCAGGTAATATAGGATATCCCTCTTTCCCCCCCACTGCTTCATAAATGCATAGTCAAGATCCTGCCAGCTATCAATAGAGGCTATGGGGATTTCTTTGAACCATTTAAGAACATCTCCCTCTAGGGTTTGAACAAACAAACTCATGAAGACATCATCATGCTCCATGGACAAATTTTCAATGAAATCATGGAAGGATTCTAGGTGATGTTTAGCAGATAGAGATGGTGCACCATTGTACTTGGGTAACAACTTCAAGTAATTTTCAAGGAGATCATGAACATGCACGGGAAGATTCAACGGGTTTAAAGGTGGTGGGGGAGGTTGATTTCCCCCATCTCTTCCTCCTCCTAAATTGGCCATAAGATTAAGAAGGATGCGGTTATGGGTTGCAATAGACGAAGGGTTAACAAAAATTTTTCAAAAAAGGATTGAAGGAAGAGCTCGCTTCTTGACAAAATCCTAGGGGTGAATTATGTAGATATATTAAGGGTTCGGGAGGTAGCTTGGCAACAGAAGTAGAATCAATAGGTATATCAATTAACTCAAGAGATTCGCTACCTACGTGAACAACAAAAGGAGAAATTTCTAAATTAGGGTTACCAAAAGATGAAGATATTTGACATTCTCAGAGATTTCTCTAGGTCACGAGCTTCTCTAGATCTAAGTATACTGGAGTATGCTCAGGATCTTGATTTCTTCTAGTATGTACTTTGTTAGACACCATATCTTTGATATGTGGAGTCGCCAGGTGAAATAATCAACAGCTAGTTGTCTGAAACTCATTCACCCTTGAGTATCAGATCTTGCAATGTCGTATCCTCATGGAAAGATATCTTCAAATTATGTTCCCTGGTAACAATGACATTTTGCATTTTTTCCCTCGAGATGTTCCAAACTATCAATGGAATGATGTCTAGGTATCTCGAGAGATAAGACTTAGAACGAGCCTTAAATCTATGATTGTAACTGCAGAAATCATGGGAAAAGGTGGGGTAAGTTTTTCTCTCTCTCTTATATAACTCGCATCCCTCAAACAATCCCAGACCAGATATCAAAACATTCAACCACAAGAGGTATTTGTCCACAGGTGCTTCAAACAATTAGATTTTAAGGGTGGTCAGTTGTGTATTTATAAGAAATACACGATAAACATGTGAGGTAAGTTTAAGGTGAATCTCACAATTTATGGAAAGAACAATGTGATGAGCAATTAATAATTCAGCGATTCTAACAGTTGTATTAGATCATTAAATCATGCATCAAACAGTAAAAAATGATAAGAAGTGGTCATACATTCAGAGGAAATCACTTTAGTATCATAATTTATACAACACACAGTTACATTGAACATGTCATAAACATTGTTGCTCGTTCTTTTATTAATGATGATCATATACAAGGAGCCAAAATGGGATGGTGGATTTACAAGAACACCTGCACAAAAGAAGCACAGACTCAAGCATAACACAAGGGATGAATGTCTTAAAGCTTGCAGCCTTAAAAATATGTCTATGTCTAAGAGTATCTTGATCAAACAGCTTTGGTTATAAGAAACTCTTAAATTCCCCAAAAGTGTCCACCCTTAAAATGAGTTCCTTACATTGTTTTATGGATGCTTCTGCTTAAGAGGGAACCTCTCTTTTGAACCAATACTACTTCTTGAAAATTAAAATTGTGTGTCAGATTATTGATACCATCTCTAGTATTCTAACCGTTCCTAGCTTTATGACTGATTTTACCTAATTTTAATGGGAAGAAACCATTTTTCACCACCAGATAGGCCCTATTGATATTGTTGTTGGGTGTGTTCTCCTGGCCTAATTAAGACTTTGTTTGAGTCCCTATAAGTGGAACAGTCTATTCACATCATTGCACTGTGGATCCTTCACCTCGACTACCAAGATGATAGGATAAACATTCCTTCCAGCTGGTGACACCTAATAACATAGGGAACGATTAGTCAATCCCTTGAATCCTCTACTTCAAGCTTCTCCAGTGCACTGTTCATAATGGTCAATGCACTTTAGGGTATATTCTTGAATGTCCTTTGGATCTTAGATAAGAGCTAATGATACTAGAGAAGGGCACTCTCCTCTTCGTGATCTAAAGAACATACTCTCACAATGCTTGTAGCCAAGATGGCTCATCATCTTATTTTATGGGGAGGACCTATGCAGGTAGGCCATCATCTGAGACCCCTGGCATCTAAGCAGCTAATTTTCAAAGGTTAAACTACTCGAAGACTGGTTCATTATGAATTCATGGTTTTCTCTTATAAAACTCGGACACGTGTCTAGCGAGTCGATTGATGGGATAAGTTGATTGGTCACACCTAGCTCGATCTGTGAGATCTGGGGAATGTGTGGTTGGGCACATTCGGACAATTATTATTGTCCTTTGTAAGATGCAGGCAGTACAATGGTGATGAATGAAAGAAGGTGAACATAATGTTGGATATCTTTCTATGCATCACATCTCTCTCAACTGATTTGGCAGACTTGTCAGTGAATCCCCCATTGGCTTGAGATATTCTCCCTCGTGCCCTTGCTCGGAACAGATGTGACATCCTCAAGAATTAAAACAAATTATTTTAATGTTATTTCTTCGAAAATAAATTTCCATTAATGGAAATTCATACTGATTATTATTAACGCATTTAATTACTATATTTGTGATTGTTGAGCAAGATTTTAACTTTCCAACTGTCCTCTTTTGATGGAAAAATGTATGACACAGATATTTTTAATAAATTAAATGTTGGAAACAAGTGGAACAACCAGGTTAAAAGTAGTTAACTATGACTCCATGAGTGGGAAACAAGTTTGAGTTAACTCAAAGATGATTTTTACGAGTGTTAGAAGTGAAGTTTTTTCACTAGAATCTCCTAAAAATCAGGGATTTGTAAAGCCGTGAATTTCCAAGGATGGAAATGGATGTAAAAAGTATTAGGCAAATAGAAATGGAATATATACAACATATGTGTAATCCAGGATGTTGTTTAGTATGTTGTGGAGATGAATATTTATTGTGTGAGCACAAGTGGTGTTAGGAAAATGATTTTTTGAACTGTATAGAAAAACAGTGGCTAAGGAGTGAAGCTCACTTTTCCCTTATGGAGTTATAGTCATGCTAGGGGGTGATCAGGACAAGTAATCTTGGTTGTTTTGCATCTACGGATGGGTGGAACGTGGATGTTCCATTTCTTTTTAGCTTAGTTGTTACATATATGTATTTTTATTTGACTACTCCTCTCTTCTATTGGATTATTGATCTGCATGTAGCTACAGAATTTGATCTATATAGATGTATCTTATTTGACCAGTATTATTCATGTTGGATTTATTGATTTTCATGTAGCTACAGAAATTGATCTAGATAAATTTATGTATACTTCTAAAGTTAAATAGATTTTTTTCATTTCCATAAATAGAGTTATGCATGTTAGCTATAAGTAATGGGAAAGGGGATATTAAACAATCTTGTATAGTTACGCAAAGTTCTAAGATTATGGAAATTACCATATACAATAGCATAATTTCTAAATACCATACAACCATAGTATATCTAGAATATTTTATACATTGAAGAAGAAAAGAAATATTTTGATTATTCTATATAAATGGTTGAAAATCAGGGTTTTATGTTGTTGTTATTGTATAAATATCGATACAAAGTAGACCATAAGAAAAATCTTGTAAGAAAAAGGGAAAACTACATAATTAAAACAATTAGGAGTAAAATTGTATATCAATTGATTTCTTTGTATTAAGCTACAGAAATACAAAGGGGACTATGTATTTTAATCTTGAATAAAGAAATTATCGTGAGATCTGTTAGCAGATTTTAAATTTTTCTTATATAAATATAATATAGTTGAGACTTTTATACAAAATCTGTTCAGATATGACCGAGAAGGAATATATCCAAAACCCCTAACTATTAAGAAGACTTATTTCCAAGCGGAAAAATAGACGAGAATTAAATTACAACTTTACTTGTAAGAACTCCGAGATTGAAACTCAAGGCGGTCTCGTGTAAACGGGGTTAGAATATCTCAAGCCCTCCACTCTTACTCCATAGTACCTAGCGCATTAATCCCATGTGAAGTTGAGAAGTGGAACGTTTGGACTGGTTGGAATCTCTAAGATGGCAATAGTGGGTACAATATTTTTATTTTAAAAATAATCACCTCTTCCCTATGGTGTGTTCGTCTTTAAGATGATTAAGACTAGTAATGAAAGCTAGGTTAACTTTTCTCATGGATGAAGTTCAAAACGCAAACTACTGACATTGTTCATGGGGTTTAGCAACCACTTTACTCAGCGTACCCCTGCCATTATTCTAGTTGGGTAGGAGAGTGCCAAAGTTATAGATTTAACTTCTCGTTTATCCATATGTATAGTTTAGGGATGAGTTAGATTTTGAGATAGAGAGAATGTATCACTAAGATACAAGGATTAGTATTAATATTTAAATGAATGTATTCACGAGTTATTTACATCCTTAGCTTAGGGTTTTCTTTAAAAGTTATGAGCTCAATAGTCTAGTTATAAATATATATTGATATTTTGTTTATAGATTAAGGTTGATATGTTTGTAAAGAAACCCATGAAAGTTATAAATATATATAGATATTTTGTTTATAGATTAAGGTTGATATGTTTGTAAAGAAACCCATGAAATTTACAAGGACATCATATTAAAACTTGGGCGTAACGATGAAATATCACTAAGTGGGACTTAGTAGAAGAACAAATAAAGTCACCTTAGATAAACTGGCAAGGGAATCAAGAACTTGATCAAACTTTTATAAACAATGTTGTTAAGTATTAATTTATGCACAAAAGAGAATCAAAAAATAATAATTATGTGTGTAAATGGGGACTATTACATATGGTATCAGAGTTGTAGGTTACAGCACTTAGGCCTAAGGGCATCACCAGAAAATAATAATGTTGACGAAAAAACTAACAAACAAAATTTTGTTGTTATAAACAGACTGTGTCAAAAAAAATTGTAACCATGTCAACGCATAATGGAGAAGGAGATGGACCTGAAGGTATTAATAATCAAGGACCTCCTGGAAACATAGAACATCACAACAAAAGTAGTTCAACAACCCAAGCATTGGAAATGATGAGGAATCTTATCGTGGAATTGCAGATATTCCATAGTTGATAACAAAAAATTGAAGAAAGCATATGAATATCAATAGGAAATTAATGAGATGTTGTTACGAAGCATGGCAACAAAAAAGAGCCCAAAGAATAATTATGTGGACGAAGAAGTTAGTAAAAAGTCCTCAAAAGATTATAGCCATGGAATGGAAAAAGAAAACATCTCTTCTAATGACACACATATGACAGAAAACAGAGCATCTATAGTAAGGAAAAGAAAACAGATGGACCATTTAGATGAAGAATTCAAGAAAATCAAACCTTCAACATTTGATGGTGATTCTAGAACCGATGAAGAAGTAGAAGCTTGGTCACTTGACATAAATAAATACTTCCAGATTTACAATTAATCGAGTAACATGAAATTAAGGATGGTTATCTACAATCTGAAATATAAATCCAATATATGGTGGCAAGACTTAAAACTAGCCAAAGGACTAAAAGAAAAGAAGATGGAATGGGCATATTTTAAGAAACACTTTAAGAAACAATACTTATCTGAAAGTTATTATGAGAGAAAAACTAAAGAGTTCTATGAACTAAAATTGGACAGATGTCCATGGAGGATCTAATTACTAATGTTCTGGAATTGTTGAGATCTATGCCTTATTTAAAATATGAAAAGGTAAAATTTCAAAGGTTTTTGAACTTTTTACCTCAATCATACAAGGACAGAAAAGAGTTTGATAACCCAAAAACTTTGAATGAAGTACTGTGAAAAGCAAGGATCTGTTACGATCAATACAAACAACGATCTTAAAATCCAAAAGCATGGAGAGAACATAAGCAAGAGAAGCTAAATCAAAGGAAAAAGGGTTTCAAATATTCACCATTTTGAAACATTACCAAAGGATATCAAGAACAAAAATCCCACATAAATGTTCCACAAGTACAGGGAAGTAAGTCAGTCAAGTTGGGATTCAAGAAAACAAATGATAATCCTAGAGAGCCATTGAAATGTTGAGGATGTGTCGAACCACATTTATTGAGAAATTGTCCCTATAGGAATGCTACAAATAAAACTATTTAGAACATACAAGAATCTTCAATAGTTGGAGATATTGGAAAAAGTATTCATAGAATCAACGCAACTTTGGATGGCAGGCAAGCAGATCATTAATCCACTATTGTGTAAATTGAAGGTAAAATTCATAACAACAAAGTATCTCTGTTCTAAGACTTTTGCGATCATTGTTTTGTTCAGAGAGTTTTTTCGGATCCATCGCATAGGTTTTAAGTTTATCGACGTTTCGGACCAAACTAGTGTGGTCCATCATCAGGAAAGCGT
>JZKD02S1699461.1:531716-549518 GCA_000966675.3 Picea glauca
AATAAGGAAGGAATGACCACCACTTATGCATTTATATTTTTAATTAATCAATTTTGTTATATCTCCTAATCTAGAAGAGTCAACTGACACTTCCTTATATAACTTCTTAGTGAAGCCTTTTCAAACTCAAAGAAGAGATTTGCATTGGGAGCATAATGTGGAAGGGTCAGTTGACCCTTGTGTATATAATTGTTTCATTCTAGTCAAATATCCATCTCGTAGAATGACATTTCTTTAGCGGAATAATAAAGAAGGGTTGATTGCCCCTTTCGCATTCGATCTTTTTAATTAATCGTTTTCCCTTATTTGACCTAGTCTACAAGGGTTGATCAACTCTTCCTTGTATAAATTTTCGATGAATCATTTTCAAACTAATAGAAGAGGTATGTGTTAGGGGCATAATGTGAAAGTGCCAATCAACCTTTATCTAATGATAATTGTTCCATTTCAAGCAACTCTTTGTCTCATAGAATGGTATATCACTAGGTCAGGAACAAGGAAGCGTTGGTCACAACTTATCGATTCATATTTCCAATTAATATTTTTTGTTATTTTTCCTACTATGTAAGGGTTGGTCAACCCTTCCTTGTATAAATTTTCAATGAAGCCTTTCAAACTTATAAAAGAGGCTTTCACTAGGGCATAAAGTGGAAGTGTCACCTAATTCTTCTTGACATAATTGTTATATTCCAATACACTCTACATCTCATTGAATGTTATATATTTAATGATAGAAGAATTAGGTGACTTATGTCGCTTAATCATACCAATGATGTACTTAGAGAAACTAATTCTAGACCACCAACGATGATTTATGCTTCCTGCTGAACTAGGAAATAATTCTCAATCCAATGTCGAAGCAAAAACCTGAAGTGTTATTCCTGCCCTTAGTACATCCTACCCAATCAACATCTGTAAAACCTGACAATATCACTCGACCACTGTGCTCATAAAACAACCAGTACTACATTATACTTCTCAAGTATCCAAACACTCAACCATGTGTATCCATGAGGGTTTCTCCTTGAGAATTGTTAGGAAGGAGTCATCTAGGAAATTTCCACTAACCAACTGCCCTATCTTTGGTTCTGAGAGGTGAGTCCCATGATGTAGTTGGTGTTTGAATTTAAAACAAAGTAGATATAAAAGGCCCTCTATAGCCAAAACATATAGGGATGACACCAGAGGGAATCCCTATCTAATTTATTGAAATAGTCCCATTTGTTCATATTTTCTTTTATTAATGAAGAAACAAGCCAATGAATTAGTAAAGCAAGTTTCCACACTAATTTTGAATCTGAGACTTAGTCCTATGACTTTGAGGTTCATTTTGATAAGGAGCAATTTCCTTAACCAATTAGGGAGATTAAAATCCTTTATGTAGGATATGGTCAAGACCTATTTAGCAACAAGCACACTCTTCGGAGTGGATAATGCCAAGGTTGGGACTAGAGGTTTGATTGAGACTCCTAGCTCTTTAAATAATGAATATTTCATGACCATTTCATTTCATATTGAAGGAAAGGTAACATGTTGCATGCATCTATGAAGAGGTATCTTAGTGGCCATTCTATTAGGATTCTATCGAGGTGGCTCTTGTATGAGGGAGGATACCTAAGACGTGTTTCTACGGGCCTCGATATTTCATCACCCTTTGTCTCCTAGTTATAACAACCTCATTTATACCTTCACTCATCACCATAGTGGATTTCATCACTTCTCGTGGTAGATGTTTGGACAACCCTCATCCTTCTCTTTATTCGCTTTTCTCGGTGAGCCCCAAATGATTTAGATGGAAGAGTTTGGAAGAGTTATAGTCTAGGCCTATATATAATATATTATATATATTATATAATATATATTATATATATAAAATATATAATATATAATATATAATATATATATAATATATACTATATATTATATATATAATATACAATATATATAATATATATCATATATAATATATATTATATATCATATATAATATATATTATATATATAATATATAATATATAATATAAAAAAACATAAAATCAAAACAACATAAAATAAAAACGAAAATAAAACAACATATACAAACAAAACAAAACATATAATTTCAAAATGTAGCCACTATACACTCGCGTGCAGATTTGCACGCACTCACCACCACAGTCCCACTATACACTCGCGCGTAGAGCTCCAAGCAACCACCACCACAGTCCCATGGATTTGGAGGATGGAAGGGAGAGGAGGACTGTTACACATGAAATTTGCACACCTAGGTACCTCACCCTAAGTGTCGTAAAGTGTCATATAAGTGTTGCATACACCTTGACAGCATGGAATAACCTATGTCACAATCCCTAGTCAATGTGGAGGAGGGATATATTACATGAAGGCAAAGAAATACTAAGTACACATGAATTATTATTAATATTCATGGAAAAGAAATTGATTAAGTGAGAGAATCAAGTGCACATAAATTATTATTAATATTCATGAAAAAGAAAGTAATTAAGTGTGAGGATCCACCTCACATTTGGTTTCCTATTTTTTAGGGAAGGTGGAGGATCTCATGGATGGTTGAAATATTTCCTCCTCAAAATCCTTGAGAGATATTTCCTGCTTAAAATCCTTAAGAGATATTTTCTCCCTAAATATCTTAGAGATCCCTTTCTTAGTGGATTTGATGAGAGATTCTGTCCATGGTGGTTAAGTCTCCAAATCTTATATAATGAGGGATTTCCATGGAGGAGGAGGAATGGAGATTGAGAATTATACCAAACTTATGATCTCATGAGTGGTATTGAAGGGAGATGGAAAAGTATTATGAAGCATCTAACTTATGATCTCATGAGGAAGATGTCATCTAGAACATCAGCATTCTGTGCACTGTTTAAGAAAGGGTTTGGACAAGGGGAACTTGATGAGGTTGCTGCACTCACATCTATGGTTGTAATTTTTCTTCATTGTTGTTCTCATTAATATAATATGCTTGGAATGTTTCTTTCAAATATGTGTTTGATCTCACATGAATTTGTCTCTAATAGATAGATCTATTTCAAGCTAATCTTAGTAGAGTAGGAAGTTGGTTGTACTTTTGTTTGTCTACAACGCTTATCGAGGAGTTTAAGATTGGAGCTCAACTCGGGCTGTGTAGGGAAAAACACCGGTAAAAAGGTACTTCTTTTCTCCTTCCTCCTCACACATTAGTTTATATAGATCTAAAAGGAAGTCAGTGTCCATGTTAAGCATCTTATGTCTTAAGAGTTAAGAGTATAGCTCTCAAGAGGAGATCTACCTGTCCGCAGGGAGATTTTCCCACAACATATAGTATATAATATATAATATATAATATATAATATATATCATATATATCATATATAATATATATTATATATTATATATAATATATTATATATATTTTATATTATATATATAATATAAAAAAACATAAAATCAAAACAACATAAAATAAAAATGAAAATAAAACATATACAAACAAAACAAAACATGTAATTTCAAAATGTAGCCACTATACACTCATGCGCAGAGTTGCACGCACTCACCACCACAGTCCCACTATACACTCGCGTGCAGAGCTGCAAGCAACCACCACCACAGTCCCACGAATTTGGAGGATGGAAGGGAGAGGAGGACGGATTTGGAGCACGAAAGGGAGAGGAGGATGGGAGAAGGAAGAGAAGGAGGGAGAGGCACACGAGAGGAGGCTAGGGCACGGTCATTTGCACACAGAGTGAAAGGGGGAGAACGAGGAGAACGAGGGAGAGGCGCATGAGAGGAGGGCACGCGAGAGGAGGCTAGGGCAGATGGATTTGCAAAGGAGGGCACACGGATTTGCATAGGAGGAGGGAACACAGATTTGTAGAGGAGGAGGGCACACAGTTTTGCACCAAAGGAGGGCACACGGCCAGAGAAAATGGTTTGACTTGTTTCTCCTATCTCTTGAGTGTGCATGCTAATTGTTAGATTAAATGATTGATAGAATGTTTGATGAAATGTTTGATAGAATGCTTAATGAAATGCTAAGTCATCATTTTAAAATGCTCCAATAGTACCCTTACAACTAGGCTCATAATCAGTTTCGAAATTGAAGAGCCCTAACCATAATTGTTTACAACTCACACATGACCAATCCCCTTGATTGTGCCATGAGAAGAAAAAATTCCCATGGGAGTAATGTAAGTTAATAACCATTGAATATAGTCCAAAACAAATATTCGAAGAAAGTGTCGAAGAATTTGGGGATAGGGAAACAAGTAAGAATGAAAAAATAAATCTAGCAGCTCTTCCCCAATTTCATAGAATAATCACTAAGGTCCTAGACACTTTTATCCTTGAATTTGAATCCCTTTGCAACACTTATGAATATAATAATTATGCCTAGCTAAGAATTTTCCCCTCTACTTTGAAGGAAATATCCCTCAAATGGTTCATAGGTTTAGATATACATAATATTTAGACATTGGAAACTATAAAGAATCTTTTTATAGAGAAATACATTGAATATTGAAAATATGGAGACTCAAGAGATTAACTATTACAAATGACTTAGAAAGGACAAATCATTATAGGACTATGTTAAGATATTTCACTTTGGTTAAAAGAGATCTATCGATTGCTCAATTGACAAAAACTCTCCTAAGACAATTCTCTTGATAGAAGCAAGAGATTTCTAATGTTTTTGATGTAATTTTATGTGTTATTGGCATTTGTGTGTGATTTGGTGTGTTGGATGACCAAATGCACTCGATAATAGGTTTGAGATATTGATGCAAACATAAAATAGACATTTGTAAGTGACCAAAGTAAGGTAATCTATCCCCAAGCATGAATTACATGGAAAATTGATGAACATAGGAGAAAAACATATCGAGGGAAGCTTCTCAATGAAGTATCTTTGCTATGGAGTAAGAGGAGATTAACCCAAGTGGAGAATCCTTCTCATGAAATACTTGCACATAATTAAAACAATTCTTCATTTCTACAAAAAGATCTGTAACACCGGATTAGGTGACACTTGGAGAGATTGAAGAACATGGGGTGCCACTTGGTGTGACTGTGGACCGTGGGATGGATATGGTGATGGTGGTCCTATCCTATCTAAATTTCCACTCCCAAGAGAGTGCACTTATGTTGAGCACTGGAACATTCATTTTGTCGATCATGAACAACATGGATATGACCAATGTTTGGATCTTCATATAATTGGCACTGATGTTGGTTTTCATGGGTTTTAATGGCCTTGGTTCTTTTGTGCATTTCTCTCTACGTTTATGATTATAGTGGGTTGGTTAAGCATAGATCAGAAGTTCCCTATGGCCCATTTTGACTCTTTTTGTTGGATTCTCTTCAATCTCTGGCTCCCTTGAATTGATTTTGGTCTCTCCCCATGTTCCCCCCTGGCTTATTATTGTCTTTCCCCTTCATTCTTCCATGGATCCATGTGCCTCCTAAGTAAAGAAGACTCTATTACATCAAACCTATGCTGCCATGACTACTGATTTTTATGTTTCATCTGTCCCTCAAAGAGTTCATGCTGCCATACTATATCTGGAGGAGGATGTAAAGATAATCCTAGCTACCCAGGAAGATGAGAAGGTCGATGCTCATATATGGGATATCATTTCGGAAATGGGATGTAATAAAACCATGGAATCCAAATTCTATAGAACTATGGAGATGTACTGACATACTAAGACTGTGGTCGCTCAAGGAATTATTCTAAAGGACCAAGAATACAGGCAATTTAAGAAACATTTGAAAGCTTTGGAGGACCAAAAATGGTTGCTCATTACAATGGTTTCTTGGTTAGTTAAACGTAATGTGTTTCCAAGTCACTCGAGACAATCGTTAACAAGTTGGGACTTCATTGGACACAAGACTCACCGCCAACGCCTTCGCACATAGTTCTCAAGTGCCTCATTTCCATGATTGAAAGCAACCTGTATTTTTCTAGTCTGACTCTATATGAGTATTTTTTTAGATGTTCAAGATTATAGGGTTTGGTTATCTAGTTTACCTATTAATTAGCTTTATAAACTTCTAGTAGTTTACAATCATGATCGATCCCAATTTTGATTTAAACTTGGTTTCCCTCATTGGACAGGTAAACAATTATGGGGTTTTGGGGTTATGCTTGAAAAACCCTATTCTATATGGACTATCGAGGAAAAAAACCATCTATGTACATTATGTTAATAGTTGAATAGAAATTACTTACAAAAAAATCAAAAAGATTAATAACCCTTACGGTTAATATAAAATCCAATGAATATATATGAAAACCATTTGAAAAGATTTTTTTTTGGGGGGAAGAGATTGAATTCTTTGTATTAACATTAATATAAAGAAATGAATATGAAATGGAATATTTCACCTTGAGGGAGTGATGGATATGGCCTCCAATCTCTCTCTTTAGGGTGGTTGTATCCTCTTTAGAAAACTCTCTCTCAATATTGGAGTGGATTTGGTAGCATTTCCCCTTATGTAATGGACAATGGAGGGGAAATTTGGTCAACACAACCACCCATGAAGCTCAATATCAAGGATGGAAGCAAGTGGGATTCAAACCTTCGTAAAAAACTGATAACATTAACTTCAATGAATTTAATTTATTAGAGAGGAAATGGAGCTCCATGTCAAATCTTGGAACATGTGCTTGTATTTATTCTAGGGACGTCTAGATACTCCTTTATTGAGTAAAAAATTCTAATTGGTATGATATTTTCTTGACCAACCCATTTTTTAAAGTGACCATGACATTCAATGGGCCATGAAATTTATTGTGTTATTGGTGTAAGATGAACCGTGTGGGTCTTGATTGAATTCATGCATAGTTTCATGACCCACGCAAGGGAGGGACACACAATTCTTCATTTTGGTCAAATTGAAAGTTGACTTTTGTCCTATTTGATTAATCTATCCTTTTCTCCATAGTTTTGAGATTCCATATGGTGGTTAATGCTAATTTTTGATATCTTTGATGTAAATCACCTAAGTGTCTCAAGAAGATGAATATGGCATGGTAACAAATGATCCCTAATGTGTGAGGATAAGAGAGCCTCACATATACAAAATACATTATGTGTGTCTATCCAAGTATTGATAAAGAGATTTTCACCGAGGGTAACCATGAGAGAAGTAAAGGAGGCCAATTGTAAAACAAAAATGGTGAGGTGAAATATATATATAATCTCTTCAAAGGAGGTGAGTATATCCACACTCGTGAAATAGTTAAGTCAAGAACAATATGGAACAATGGCTTCATAATATGGTAGATATGCCTCTAGACCATAGTGCGGTGGGTGTGCATGCACACACACACACACACACACACATATCTTACAAATACTATATTCTCCATTATATTCCTTTGGATCATATTCCCTTTATGGGTTTTCTAACTGGAGTGGCAGAAATAACTCTAATATGCAACTTAGGGCTAACCCTCAGGGCTTCTATGTTCTCCAATATATTGCATGGTAGCAATGTGAGTTCTCCACTATTATTTATTATCAAGGAGAGGTTTTCATGGTAATCCAACACCCTCTACATCAAGGGTGGTTAGGTTGCTAACATAATTGTAGCTATATGTTGCTACAACAAAGAGGCAACAAGCATCAGGGTGTGGAGGGAGCTCACCATGAATTGAACTTGGGTCATCGTTATGGCAACTGCTTTGAATTGCCTCTAGACCATAGTGCGACGGGTGTGCATGCACACACACACACACACACACACACACACACACACACATGTCTTGCAAATACTATATTCTCCATTATATTTCTTTGGATCCTATTCCCTTTATGGGTTTTCTAACTACAGTGGTAGAAATAACTCTAATATGCAACTTAGGGCTAACCCTCAGGGCTTCTATGTTCTCCAATATATTTCATGGTAGTAATGTGGGTTCTCCACTGTTATTTATTATCAAGGAGAGGTTTTCATGATAAGCCAACACCCTCTACATCAAGGGCGGTTAGGTTGCTAACATAATTGTGGCTATGTGTTGCTACAATAAAGAGGCAACAAGCATCTAGGTGTGGAGGGAGCTCACCATGAATTGAACTTGGGTCATCGTTATGGCAACTGCTTCGAATTGCCTCTAGTCATGGTACACACCTTGAGACCTATTCTTATTATGAAAACATACCAATGGTTCCAAATGCAACTATATTGCAACTATATTCTCAAATATTGGTGAGTGGTCAAATGCAACTATATTGGATCTTATGCAACTATATGCAACTATATGCAACTTATGCAACTATATTGAACCTATATGCAACTATATTGCAACAATTTCATATGCAACTATATGCAACTATGCAACGTGCCTTTTGTTCTTTCCCTAAAAACCTATATGCAACTATATGTAAATAGGACGTAAAAACCTTATGTTCTTTCCCTGACCATGGACAAGACCTAAGTTCCATACATGGTGTGAAAAAATTGTGAATGACACCCATATCCCACCCAAGCACCATAGTCTATTAAATAGGATAAATGTGGTGGTTTGAGGCCTTGTTAATGTCCAATGAGCCAAAGAAAATATGTTTAGGACATTAGGCCCTTTTTTTCCTCTCTAGTCATGGTACACACCTTGAGACCTATTCTTATTATGAAAACGTACCAATGGTTCCAAATGCAACTATATTGCAACTTATGCAACTATATTCTCAAATATTGGTGAGTGGTCAAATGCAACTATATTGCATCTTATGCAACTATATACAACTATATTGCAACGTATGCAACTATATGCAATTTATGCAACTATATTGCAACAATTTCGTATGCAACTATACTTAAGCAACTTTATGGAACTTATGCAACTTTACGCAACTTTATGAAACTTTACGCAACTTATGCAACTTATGTAACTATGCAACTATATGCAACTATGGAACATGTCGTATGTTCTTTCCCTAAAAACCTATATGCAACTATATGCAAATAGGACCTAAAAACCTTATCTTCTTTCCCTGACCATGGACAAGACCTAAGTTCCATAAATGGTGTGAAAAAATTGTGAATGACACCCATATCCCACCCAAGCACCATAGTCTATTAAATAGGATAGATGTGGTGGTTTGAGGCCTTGTTAATGTCCAATGAGCCAAAGAAAATATGTTTAGGACCTAAGGCCCTTTTATGAAAACGTACCAATGGTTCCAAATGCAACTATATTGTAACTATATTGCAACTTATGCAACTATTTTGCCACTATATTCTCAAATATTGGTGAGTGGTCAAATGCAACTATATTGCATCTTATGCAACTATATGCAACTTATGCAACTATATTGCAACAATTTCGTATGCAACTATGCAACATGCAACTTATGCAACTTAAGAAACTTTATGGAACTTATGCAACTTTATCCAACTTTACGCAACTTATGCAACTATATGACGGATAGGTGTGGCAATTTCAACTTTATGCAACTAAATGCAACTATATACAACTGTGTTGGTACTATATTGCAACAATTTCGTATGCAACTATATGCAAATATTCAACTATATGCAACTATGCAACATGCAACTTATGCAGCTTAAGCAACTTTATGGAACTTATGCAACTTTACACAATTTTATTGCAACTTATGCAACTATATGCAACTTATGCAACTATATTGCAACTATATGCAACTAGGTGTGGCAATTTCAACTTTATGCAACTAAATGCAACTATATGCAACTGTGTTGGTACCAAAAATGTGTATTGGGATGATAACTTATCTTCTTGTTTTAACGAGTGTAGGTACCACCAAATAGGTATCTGTCGCATCTATCTTCCTCGACTGATGATCAAGATATAGTAAGAGAGGTTGAAAGTGAGATGTTTTGTACTAGATCTACCGGTTCTAGATCAACTAGGTTGGAAAAGGTAAGGAAAATATTTCATACCCGCATGCAATTTTTTATTGCCAATGGAGGATCGTGTAATTATGATGTTGAGATCATAGGTGACATTGAGTTTCCCTTGAGGTATAAACATCTAGTGCAATGATGGGCACCTAAGGAGCTACCTGAAGTGGACACAGATTTCTTCATTGGTGGGAGGATGTATCGCATTGCTCCTTTGTCCTTACATGGATTGGGGTTATTTTCCATGGATGGCATAAAGGTCAACTATGGCACTATAACTGAATTGATGGAGTATGTCGGACCATTATACAAATACAATCACTGGTTGATGTTGGTCCGATATACGCAAAGTATGCGGAGATACAGAGTTGCTGCAAATTATATAAAACTACTAGATAACAATCAAAACAAAGGGGCAACTATGTATATTGATGGAAGGCCAAAAGCTACTGGAAACATTGTGGGCTTTATAAATAGTACACGACCAGTGGCAAAAACTAAGAAACTGAATTGCATATTTGAGCCACATGAAGGAAATTGTATATTTGTATGTGCAACGAAAACAATAGTTCCAAGTGAAGAGTTTGTTGGCAGCCAACTCACTTTTTCCTATCGTCTATAAGCTGCCTACACCTATGTCTTTCAAACATCAAGTTTTTCATCGCATTTTTCAAATAGACGACACTTTTATTTCTTGCGACATTACACATTTGTCTTCGTTAAGTTTTCACGACTGTAAGCGTGAAAACTTCTCCTTTCGAGGTCACATTTCGATTACTATATGAATTGTCATGATCTTTTTATCGATATGCCTACTGCACTTACCTTTTGTTTATCGTTATGTGACAAGAAGGACTTTTGAACTATGCTCATTGGACATTTTTATATTGATTGCATAACTTGATTTTGTTGAGTTTGTAAGGCATTGAGCATTTGGATTTACACTTTTTATGACCTGCCTGATCATTGATTCTATAAAAATACATAGGGGTTTTTGATTAAATGTTTTATACATATACAATATAATCCTTATGTTAATATTTTTATATCTTTTGGCTTGTCAACTATATGAATGTCGTTTTGGCACATTGGTTAAACGTTTATACAATGGCGCATGGCTAACATTTGGTGTTGGTTTCACATTGAATGTCGATGGTTTAAAAACCATAGTCTAACGTTGATTTGGCGCGTTGGCATAACACTTACCATTTGATTCTTTGGTTGACCAAACGATATGATTTTTTGAGCTATGCTGTGATTTTTTGAGCTATGCTATGATTGTTTGAACAGCTATGAAATTTGGCGGTTGTACTTTACCATAACTATCGTGCATGGCAGTGAATGACTCCACCACCTTTGCATGCTTGTGTTAATGCTTACCCCTTTTTGGCTCGATTCATTGTTGTTGGTTCGGGTAGCTCTGTTACTGTGTGTTGATGAATTCGAACCCTTCCCTTACCATGCATTCATCTCCATGGCACCAGTCGTGTGAGTTGAACCCAATGGCAACCAGGCCCTGTTCATGTTTGACAATGCCCGCCAAGATTTGGCAGACAGTGGATGGCTTACCTTCGTGGAACGTTTCGAGGGTTTTAACCTTTGTGTAGCTCGACAGTTTTCCATGACCTTCGATGTTTTTCGAGCCAAGGTAGGCGATGTACAGTTAGAGATTGATGAACAGTTCATCAGCTCAGCCACGGGATTATCTACCTCTAGACAGTGTTGGTTTAAGAATTGCAAGGTCGAGGAAGTTCCGTGGACATTGTTGTTTCAATCATGTAAAATCACCTTCTGCGATAGAGGTATTCCCGTAACTATGATTAAACAACGTTGGCACGATTTATTGATGATAATCAAGCAGTTTCTGATCTGCGAAGGTCGATACGGACTTGTATTCCTTCACCACCTGAGTTTGCTTATGGTTTTTATGGGATACTCTCTCAATATGCCCTATTATTTGCTTCGTAGCCTGTTTAAAATGTCGAAGAAGTACAAAAGACACCAGGCTGACAGTAGCTTGTTTCATTATGGGCTTGTCAAGCTTATCGTTGTCTGTCATTTGAGTCTGCACGGGGATAGTTGGAGCAATTTCATTGCTCGGAATGGTTTCGAGGATCCGAACCCTACACAGGTTGACAAACCTGTGGTGAGTGAGGTCAAGGTTGTACCCCCAGTGCCCTACCATATCCTTTTTCCTAAACCCTCAACCGACCCTCCTATCGACTTACCCCACACTGTGACTAAGAGTGTTGAGACTGTTAAGCCTATGAGAAAAAATCCCA
Source organism: Picea glauca (assembly GCA_000966675.3). NCBI lineage: Eukaryota > Viridiplantae > Streptophyta > Pinopsida > Pinales > Pinaceae > Picea > Picea glauca. The sequence continues at coordinate 543,884 of JZKD02S1699461.1, forward strand.
AGGCAAACCTCACTGCAAATGTTAAAGGGAAAAGGAATGCACGTTTGATTTCACGAATGGCAAGGAACAAGCCAAAACCCCCTGTCGAGCCAAACCCTATCGTGTTGAGTGAAGACTCTTATTCGAAGGTTGAGCGTTTCTTGGCTAGCGAATATCCCTATTCGCAAGGTTTGTGTGATGAACCCTCATATGATTTTGTATCAAACCTACCCCCTTGCCTAAAGGAAGACCCTAACTACCCAGGCATTAAGTTTCCTTGTGAAACCATTGGTCAATTGCCCAAACCCTCACCTGCTCTATCTAAACCCACAGTGTCACCCTGTGATCAATGCAATTCATGGTTAGAGCGATATTATCTTGATGTTCCAATACTCCAGTCAAAGATTCAATCTCTGGAGGATCAGATTGCACTGTTAACCAGTCAAAAGTCCAAAGCTATGGATAAGAAACAAAGAACAACCGGCTCTATCCTGTTTAAAAATGTGGAATCAGCCACGGCTGTTGTAAATTCCAAGCTGGCATAACTGAGCAGCCTCGTCGCTACACAGGTATGAAAAAATTGATGTCATTTTGTAAATAATCTAGGTTTATATAACGATTTGGTTTCAAACAGCTCTATTCACATCATTGAATGGCTCTGTTATATTGCGTGTATTCTATATATAGCATTGCTTTGAATAGAAAGAAAATTTTGATTCGATATATGATCTGATTATTCCCAGTTTAGTAATCAATAGATTCTGATTGGATTTGAGTGATCTTCGTTTAAATTTGATTGATTGGCTTGCCTTGTTAAGGTGAAAAAATTAATAGTTTGGTTTGTATCATGCTCAGATTTGATTTGGTTATGATCCATGTGCTATAATTGATAAACGTTTTGATCGAGTTTGATTGTTATGATTTTGCTCGGATCTGATTTCGCTATCATTAATATGCTATGATAGGTAAATGTTTTCGAGAAGTTATTTGTTACGATGCTATGTCATATCATGTTCTATCTTTGATTGATTTCAAGTTAAGGAGAATGACTCTGTTTATTTGATGAAAACAATACACTCAGATAACATTCGCGCCCGAATTAGAGACGAATCTGAATCATAACAATTGTGTGAAAATCCTTAGCTAAATCGATTCGTTTTTGTTCTAAAATGGTGAGTTCGTTTTATGAATCGAGTCCAGATTCTGATTAATACTCTGTATTTTAGATTTGTGAAATGAATTGGTCAAACTCTGTTACGATTTGTTTGATTAAAACGATTGTGATCAAAATTAATCGATCTTGTCTCTTGATTGTGCAAGGATCAACGATCGAAATCTATGACAAATTTTGTTTGATTGGTCCTGTTACGTTTTTGGTTATGTGTCAATTTTGGTCTGAATTCATTCACAATAGAAATCTTTTGCTATATAGTTATCGTGATAATCCTGTTCGATGCGATGATTTCTCCTGTTGATGAGACAAGCTTAACGAAGTGTTTGCGATTTGTTATGTTTTCAATTTAATATCAAAACGATCTCATTCGATTTGCTGAGAAACGATTATGATGTTGTTACATCTGATCTCATTTACCCGACTTGTAACAATAACCGAAACAGAGTATTTCTATCTTTGTATTCGATTAAATGATTTGAATCTTTTTGCTATATCGTTACAGCTATAACGAGTGGAAAATGATTTTGTTGGATTGGATTGTATCTGTTGTTTAACAATCACATACGATATGTTTTTCAATTGGATATGAAATAATCTTATTACTGTTCGATTATGACTCTGAAGACTCGATTTTGTGGTAACAGAAGAACAGAGTATTCCTATCTCTGTGTTCGGTTGAATCATTTTTTATTTTGTTTAAGGTTGAATGATAAAATCATTTTGATTCATTTTTAAGTGATCATTGGAAGATAATTGGATTTGATTCTTTTAAAGATTTTGAATCGACTCTGATGTTGATTATGTATCTCATTTTGACTAGCTACAGAATCAGATGATTCTGTAGCTAGTCTATAGAATTTAATTTTTATCATTTTTTTGGTAAAAGAGTCTTCTAACTTGTCTATTTTGGATCATTTTCAGGTGAATTCGAAATTGTATGGGATTTGATGGACAATTTAGAGGATATTTAGATACTTTAGTTTCATTTTAGTTTCCTAGTTTAGTTGATCTTGGGAATATCTTCCCAGATTATGTAAAAAGTTTGATAACTTCCACATGGAGGTTTTACCATGTGGAAAAACTTATAAATACTCATTATTTTTGTAATAACATCATCCTCATTCGTGGGAGGACAAGGATATGGAATTTTAATACAGACTGAGACAGAATTTGATATTCTGCTATAGCTTTAGCTTTTCATAATATCAATATTTTGTTTTATGTTTATGTGTATCAATTTGCATTTGGTTAATGACTACTTTAGCTATCTTAGTCTTTTGCAAATGATATAATTTAATCAATATAATCCATATGTGATTTCTTCCAGTATATTAAAAACATAGCAATTGCCTGATTCAGTTTGTGAATGATAGATTTCTCTTCTTCATAAGTTGAATTATTAAGTATAATTTTTTGCATAACAGGTTTCCCTTATTGCAGAGATTTATAAATCATACAATTGTTATGATTTTTTATGTCTTGTTTGTCCTGTAAATCAACTCAAAGAGCATTACAGCTATCGTTTATGAGAAGCTTCTGGATCATCCGATGCGAGTTTCCTTCCTCCGACCAGCTTCGAAGTCATCATACACAGGACAAATCTGGAGCGTTTCCAGGTCTTTTTGTTGTTTATTTGTTTAGTATATTTGTTAGTATTTTAGTTAGATATATGTGTAGTTAGTATATTAGATTGTTTAATTTCAGTAAGTTTTATTTCTTGTTCATAAAATCATAAAATCATAAAATCTTTCTCTGTCTTAGGGCAGAAACCAAATGAATTTTTCAGGTTTTAATCAAATCTGTAAATAGTAGATATTGTATATTTTGTGAATAAGTCATATTGCGATTAGTAATTAGACAGTTAATTAATTAGTAGTTTGTAAATAGTAGATTAGTTAGTTTGTTTAGTAGTTAGTTTTAATTAGATTAGTGTATTTGTTAGTTAGTTAGTATTAGTTTGTTGTATTTAGTTTTAGTTAGTTTGTTTTATATTTTTTTTAGTTAGTTTAGTTTGTTTTATTTGTTTTAGTTAGATTAGTTAGTTTAGATTAGTTTTCTCTTTGGTTTTCCTAGGACCTTAGAACGGCTAACGGAGCCGTTAAACCCGTCAGAGTGGTTCATTCCAAACAGCTTGGGTTATTAGACAACCCCGAACCGGTTCCACTCTCTCAGTTGACGGACGGTCAATTTTGCCCGCCAACAGAGTTGTTGATCGATTACAACTTAAATCGAATAGATGGAGAGGGTGATCGTGGAAAGGCACCCACTTCACCTCAGCAGATAAATGTTAAATACACTAAAAACTTATGACTACAACAACTAAATTTCATAAATTTCATTTTTTTTTTCTATTATTACTGCAATATTTCATTTTCTTAATGTTACAAGTGAATTTTATAACTTTTATTGATTGATTTATTGTGCCAACACCTGTCCAGGGTGATCTTGGTAGAACGTCACCCGCTACATCTCTCCAGGGTGACCATGGAAAGGCACCCACTGTGCCTCAGTAGGTAAATGTTAAATACAGTAACAACTTATGACTACAGCAACTAAATTTCTAAAATTTCATCCTTTTTTTTTCTGATATTACTCCAATATTTCATTTTTTAAATGTTACAGATGAATTTCATAACTTTTGTTGATTGATTTATTGTATCAACTTATGTCCAGGGTGACCATGTCCCAGTTTCACCTGCTACATCTCTCCAGGGTGACCGTGGAAAGTCACCCATAGTGTCTCACCAGGTAAATGTTAAATACGTTAACAACTTATGACTACAACAACTAAATTTCTGAAATTTCATCATTTTTTTTCTGATATTACTCCAATATTTCATTTTTAAAATGTTACGGGTGAATTTCATAACTTTTGTTGATTGATTTATTGTGTCAACTTCTGTCCAGGGTGACCGTGTCCGAGTTTCACCCGCTACATCTCTCCAGGGTGACCGTGGAAAGGCACCCACAGTGCCTCACCAGGTAAATGTTAAATACATTAACAACTTATGACTACAGCAACTAAATTTATGAAATTTCATTATTTTTTTTCTGATATTACTCCAATATTTCATTTTTTAAATGTTACAGGTGAATTTCATAACTTTTGTTGATTGATTTATTGTGTCAACTTCTGTCCAGGGTGACCGTGTCCGAGTTTCACCCACTACATCTCTCCAAGGTGACCATGGAAAGGCACCCGCAGTGCCTCACCAGGAAAATGTTAAATACAATAACAACGTATGAGTACAACAACTAAATTTCTAAAATTTTGTTATTGTTTTTCTGATATTACTACACTATTTCATTTTTTTAATGTTAGAGGTGAATTTCATAACTTTTGTTGATTGATTTATTATGTCAACATCTATCCAGGCTCCCACAGAGAATATTGATGAGGATGAAATATATTATTCGACAAACCCAATGACAATTGTAATGAAGGCCTTGAAGAAGGCTAACATGGAATATCTAGGTTTGATTAGCAAAAGACCCCTGACACAGGAGGATAGGGAAAGAATTGTAGAGATACAAACTACAATAACTAATTTTGGGGTAAGTGGCATCTTTACATATTTTTATTAGCTATGACAATTTCATATCCATTTTTTATTTTTATATTTTGTATATGATCTGATAAAGAAAAAAAATGTGTTTGTAGGAGTTTTTAAACCCCATGCGTGGGGAACCTGTCGATCCTGCAATTGTTATAGGTAGCAGTGAGGGTCCAATGAAAAAAAAGGGTCGACACAGAAAAGTGAAAGTGAGGCTTTTTAGCCTCCTGAGGTTCCCCTAGATTCCATTGATGAGCAGGGCGATTTTGACCGGTATGACATGTCAGAGCATGATGAGCCAGATCCTGGGATTCCACATGATGACTCCGGAGAGGAACATAGTGTAGGTGCATAGGATATTATTCTTCATGGAGCATAACGAATTAAAAGCACTAGATCACTCGATGTCACCTTTCTAGTGGGTGACACATGTGTTCCAATAAAGATTCAGAAGATTACAGGTAATTGTCCCATTAATTGATTCATTTTTTTCATGAAATTGAAATGGACATTTGTTGAGATTATTAATTGATTAATGGATAACACATTACTACAGGAAACAATGTTTTCTATAGAAAATTACATGACAAAGCATTGGAGTTGTTTGGCCCCACCATTCGCACACAATGGAATGGCCAAAATAGCAAAAAGAAACATGATTTAATAGATCACATGGTAAAATTGTTCGGCAACACTTTCAACAAGAAAGTGGTTACAAAGTTGTCCAACGAGAATTTAAAATACACCAGGATAGAGTATAGGGATAAATTGCAAATAGACCTCAAGCACAAGCGCCCTCCCATGGTTCCCGAAAAAGAGTGGAAGGCGTTAATAGAGGATGCAAAGGAGAACTTGTTTAAAAAACAAGGACGACAACCATGAGTTGGTCAAGCAAGGTACAACACATGTCATATTATCAGTGAAATAT
>JZKD02S1699461.1:560162-583687 GCA_000966675.3 Picea glauca
AAGATAATTACATCTTGTTTTCATGTTTCAACATGGTATAAAAACTACCATATTATTTAGTCTTGTTTACTCTAAAATGTATATTGACTTTACAGCTTCAAGCTTCCCACATGAGATTATTCTTGGCTCTCCTTTCTTAACAAAAAAATAAATAAATTTATACTTTAATCCTCCTTCAAGCCTACAATCATCTCAAAGACTCGAGATTTGTAAAGTTTTAACCATTTGCCAAAATTTGAGCTAGATGTAGGTAATCCCTTATATTCTTCAAGTACATAAGAGTTTAATTTTAGAGCTACAGTCAAATAAAAACATCAAAGGTCTTAAAGGAAATTGACCGTGTGGTTTTGTATATATTTATCATACTTGATTACCGAATCAAAATGTTGCAGGATACCATTCACATGAATTATGGGCTTTGTTGTGACTTGGATCAATTGACAAGGATTATAAAAGCTTATGATTTGAGTTAAATTTTTTTTGTTTTCCAAACAAATAATTCATGTAGTACTTCAATGCCTCAACTATGATGTACAATTCCTTATCTTATTTGGGTATATTATGATTGCACCAAAAAAAGTTTCAAGTGTTATGTTTGTTAGAATATAGAAGATGGTGTGCTCGTTTTACCATTAATGATACCCTCGTCACCCAACCATAGGCCGAAGCCTCCCTCCAAGCACCTTAACCTTGACTGAGAATTCCTCCGGAAGCAAACCCTAGGCTAGATAGCCAAACAAAGAGTAGTGCATCAATCCCCAAGGATAGTGCATCAAAAAAAGCTGATCAGATAGTCCAAACCCTAGCCAAGAGATATTCAAGCCAAAACTGAGATCTTGCTGCTGCTACAGCTGCACTAGCTCTTCCTTCAAACCTGCGCACCAAACTACAGAACTGCAATTATGAGATGCTGCAAATGAGAACTGGCGCCCTGTATTTATAGTAATCCTGCCAGTTTTGTTGGGACCGACTTCTCCTTCTAGGTATGTGTCTATTCAGTATATTATTATTATTTATGGCCGACTTCTTCTCTTGGAGGCTAATAGCCTAATATAAATTATCTTCTTGAGCCGACAAGGCTTCTAGGGTTAGTAGCTAACTCATTAGGGTTTCTCTTGCTTCTCAGAGTCTTCTATTCTTGTCAGGGTTAGTAGCTAACTCATTAGGGTTTCTCTTGCTTCCCGGAGTCTTCTATTCTTGTCAGGTTCACACATGGGGGTAAATGCCTCCCGCAGCTACCATAATATTAACAATGTTATCCAAGTCCTTGATTGTATCAAAGGTTCTGCCATTGTGTATCATGCGAAATTTGCTTTGATTTCAAATGAAATTGCAAGTTTCATTAGATTTAATATTGATGCATTACAATTCTTTCAAGTCAAAGCTTCAGTTACTTGGTTTTCAATTGCAATGAATTGAAAGGTTATACTTGTCTTTTCTAATGTGCATTAAAGAGACACTTCATTCCTAGCTAATTTGTTAACCCCATGAATTACCTTGGTTCAATTAAATTATCTGGGATCAACCAATTTACAACGAATTTTATATTTCTTAGGTCAATACACAATTCACATCCTCTTAGGTCAATACACAATTTACATTCTCTAACTACAAAATCCATACACAACAATAATTGTTTTCCAAGCTCATATTTCTTCATGTTGGCTTGCAATTAATTGTGTTGAAGGGTTAAAAATATCATCTCCAAATGTTTCAAATGATCTTCCCAAATCTTGCTAAAAGTCAAAATATCATCCAAGGAGGCTACAATAAACAAGTTCAAGAAATGGTTTTAATATATCATCCATCAATCTTAGAAGTGTTGTCATAGTATTGTGTAATATAAATTGCATAATGACTCACTCATGCAATCCATGTGTTTTTTTGAAAGTAATATTCCAAATTATTCTTTGTGTGTATTGTCATATTGGTATCCTTACTTCTAATCCAACTTCATGATAACACATGCTTACAATATTTGGTTGATTAGTGCCTTGATTATTTGTAGGGGATATATATCTTACAATATATTACAATATTACAATATTACAATGTAATAGTAATTCCATCTTACAATGTAATATGGCATTACCATATTACATTGTAATATGGCATACAATATCGTAATACCATATCTCATGTAAAAACAAAAATTTAAAACTTAAAGCCATCGCCGCAATATCAACGATAGTTCGTCGGAAACAAATTTAGTATTTTACCACAACCGTTGCTATAGCAACGAAAGTTCGTCACAATTTACCACGAATGTTCGTCGCACATACAGCATCTGCATCGTAAGTTTGGTTTTGAGATATATTTTCGTCGATATTGCCACGGATTTTCGTCACAAGTTGCGATGGTTTTGCGTCCCACATTCAACATCTACGTCATAAGTTATTGGCTTTGCATAAATTTTTGTCACAATTGCAACAAATTTTCGTCGTAATTGCCACATTTCTTCGTTGTTATTGCGACGTAATTTTGTCGTAATTGTGACGATGCATAGGGTTAACCGATATTGAAGGTGGTGACACGTGGAGCGCTTATTTCGTCGATGTTTCCGCGCACACCTGGATCGTGGATAGAGCGACGAAATTATTACGACGAAAAAAAACCTCGGCTGTCATGGAAATTGCGACCGATAAGTGTGGCAATATCAACGAAAAACCGTCACAAATTTGGTCATATGTACTAGTGCCTAGTAGCACACCTTGTGTTATATTGGTCCCACTGGAACTTGACTCGATTAAAACATGTTGAAGCTATTAATACATCAAATGTGGCTACCCCTGTTTAGTAGACTTCCATTATGTCCAAACTCAATTTTTATTATCACTTGTGATTTAGTTAATGTTAAGACACACTTCTCTTACAATTTTATTTTTCCCAAACTCCATATAGGGTCTCTATATTTAAATTATAGCGTGTTAGGTTTATTACCGTTTACAATCTTATCTCATTAATGCTTATCTTGTTAAGTGAATCAATATTGAGATTCATATAAATTTCATTAATCCATGCATATAATTCCACCTAGATTATCTTGATAATTATAACCAATTATCATTGACTTGATTATCACTCTAACTCGAGTGATACAATACATACGTCATCACAAAATGGTCTCATGCTTAGCAACATTGACTAAGATATTGTTAAATAATCAGTATGTGGAGTAGTCATTTCAAGGTTTCTTTGGTCATTTTTCTTAATCAATCACCTTCTTGTTAAGTCATATCGATTAGGTTTTGATGAGGTAATGTTGAGTATATGACTCTCTTCATCATAATCGAGGCACAATATGTTCTGTATCTACAAGAGTATTACTAAGCACATACACGCTTAGAAGGGCACCATGTCTACCATGTCTTAGTGAGCATATCCAAATCAATAATATGTTTCCTATAAGGGTCCATTCGACACTCTATAATTACTTGTCGTTAATGCCTTTTTTTCTCACAATTTCTTTTAATACATCTCAACTTTATATCATTTGTAACCTACATAAAACTTATTGACTCTGGCCTCTAGCCCTTTTTGGTTACATCAATAGCATTTTTTTTAAGTTCCTTCCTCTTACTAGTAAAGAAATTCAGTATTGGGATGAGCATTCTCCTCATTTATCATTCGACATGTAAATTGATTTCCATCAATTACTAGGTAAATTTCCCCTTCATTGAATAAGTTTCCTATAAGGGTCCATTTGACACTATAATTACTTGTCGTTAACGCCTTATTTTCTCACAATTGTTTTTCATACATCTCAACTTTATATCATTTATACCTACATAAAAAGTATTGACTTTGGCCTTTATCCCTTTCTAGTTACATCAATAGCAATTTTTTTTAAGTTCCTTCCTCTTACTACTAAAGAAGTTCAATAGTGGGATAAACATTTATCCTCATTTATCATTCAACATGTAAATTGGTTTCCATTAAGTACTAGGTAAATTTCTCCTTCATTGAACATTGTAAACATTATATCGAGTATGCATTTCTTCTTGCAATTTTGATTCAACTACAAGGTGGTGGTATATAGTAATTATTGTTGTTGTTGGAACTCACTACCACTACTCCTTAGTAATAAACTCAATTTGAATTAACAAATCAATGCACAACTGAGCATAAGTTAGGTCAATATCATGTCAATTGATAGCAATTAGTCCAACTACCATACCACCAACCACGATCAACATTTCCAAGTATCATCCGACTCAAGTTCTTTGTTCACAACATAGGCTCCCTAATGGTATCCTTTAGGCTTTTCATTATACTATTACTCCATAACACCTTCTCTATAGTCCATTAACATTTTATATCGTATCCTCTTATTTATCATTCATTTACACATTTTTTTATCTACCATTACATTTGTTGTCACCTTTTGTTTAAACACGTCATAAATTATTCACTTAACATATATCTTACATGATTTGTAAACTCATTATTTCATTAACACCCTTTTTTTTAGCTTATTACCACTTTCATAGCACACTTCACTATACTTGATCAACTATTACTACTGTGTTACTTCCATATACTATATCATAATGCTAGTTCATGCATTTCCAATCCACCTTGAACTCAATTCTAATTCCATATTTAACCTCACCATGTTACCTTTTAATCCACCATTCTTTCCTACTTTAAAACATTCTTATATAGCCCAACCACTTGTATTATTTCCTTCACATATTTGTTTTAATTAACCACCCATAACTAAACATCCTTTCTCATTGCATTCTCATACACTATTTATATTATCTTCATCACCCTTAAACCATATTTATCTTCTTTATGATACACCTTATTCTTAAATATTACTTATAACATATATTTACATTTTTTTTTTCATGTACTTTTACACCTTACTATTTGTGTACATTTAATTGCATTCTTCATTTATATACTACATATTTATTCTACACTGAAACATCACTCACTACGTTACACCTCCTCATATGTTATTATCCATTACCTTTTGTGTTATTTCACCCCCACATTATTTTATTACTAAGTATCATACATAATGTTCATTATGTTAAACTATTAATTGTTGTATCATACCACTTTCCATTATCATCACCATTTCTTATGTTTTCTTTCATATCACACAAGTACAACCTATTACTTTGTTTTTGTTTCCCTACCTATGCTTACACTTCATATATGGATTCACCTTTATTTCACCACATATATATATATATATATATGTGTGTGGTGAAATAAAGGTGAAGCCATATATGAAGTGTAAGCATAGGTAGGGAAACAAAAACAAAGTAATAGGTTGTGCTTGTGTGATATGAAAGAAGCCATATATCTATCTATATATATATATATAGGTAGATAGATAGATTGATTGATTGATTCAAGTTTTCTTATATTCAGTGCCCCTTTTATTAATTGATGATGTTTAACTAACTCTCTTTCAATAAATTTGTATTACACATTACATTTATTATCAAATTAATTTCTTGCCATTTAGTCATTATCTAAATATTCATCATCTCTTTTCATTTCCTTCACTTTTTTTTTCTATAATACAGAGTCTTTGTATTACTGATAGGAAGAAATTATACAAAATAATTGTGTGTCGGCCTACCCGCTAGGAAACCAAACAACAGCAAAACATAACTTTGTCATTCAACAATTGTGTGATATGTTAAGATTTATAACTGAAATACTAAAATAGGAATAGCTCCTAGTTCCTCTATGAGTACATCTTTCCTTATTTAATCTACTAAGCATAGGTGGTGAACCCAAACCTCGCTAGTAATGTAACAAAAACCACAAAAGGAATAGCATAAAACTTAGTTAATGTTTCGGCATGCTGTCATTGGGACTTGGGGCTGATAAAAGACCATATTGGACAAATCCATGTTGGCCATCTTGTCAGCAATCAAGTTCAGCTTATGGTCGACCAGCTTGATCTAGAGCTGCACATCATTGAGTTGCAAGAGAACTTCTTGGTGGGATTCATGGTGGTCCAACAGAACTCTGCCCATAAAAGTTTTCAGGTGTCAATAGATGTCCATCATTTTCAAGTACTGCAAGGAACGACCACATACAGAACTAGTGTCAGGAACCCATGAGTTGGTCGTCTCCTTCACCTCCTCGTCCGAGATGAACTTCCAAATAACACGAACATTAGCCTCGACCATATCCATTTCTGACTAAATTTCTAGAGGGATGACTGAGCAAAAGGTATCCGCAGAGTTTCCAGTTGCATCCACCAGTCGAAATCCCAACCAACTTATGGGTCTGCGAGAGGTGCCCCCCTTGGCCACAACTGGAAGAGTTTCCCCGAGACATGTCAAAGGAGTTGGGGAACCGAAGCGCAAGATTCAAGGGAGAGAAGGGTGAGGAAGTTCCCACCGCAGGGTGCAGTAGGAAAGTTGTGTAGGGACAAAAGAGACAAATAGTAATGCAACCAGAAGGGGATGCAAATAGCATAGCCATCCAGTCTCAGGATCTACAAGTGGAGAATTCTCCCATGATTAGCGTAGATATGAGTCGTATCTGCCATCAAACTCATTTTCTTCGCCACCTTTCCAAACTGCATGCAAAGGATAGGGGTATCGAGCTGGTAAGGAGCGTTCAGAATCATGACATGAATGCAAGGACAAGGGCGTGCAAGTGCAAGGGAGAGATAACAACAGGGGGTATTAAACCACAAGAGGAGGAGAGATGGATGGCAGAGGCTGCTGGTATGTGTCGACAGATCTGGAGGCTAGGTGGGTGGGGGGGTCAATGACCCCCCGGCACTTTGATTGCGTACCTTACACCCCATATGAGGGGGTCTGGTCGACCTAGGCAAGGCCAAAACAGTCAGTGTGAATATGGGAGTCAGGGACCGGCTCCCAATTTAAATCAATGGGGTCATTGGGTTTGTTGATGCCTTCATTTTTGAGTCTATCACCAAACTTATTGGATGACCGCTTCACATGAGAGTGGATGATCTCATTGACTTGGGAGAGTAGGTGGAATACTCCTTCCAAGGTTGTTGCTGGACTCCAGCTAGTGGTGATACGGCTAATAGGGGTGTCAGTTTGCATTTTCTTGAGCATTCTAATGATCAGTTGAGATTCCCCTTCTACGATGAGTTGATGATATCCTTCCCTACAAGTTATGCAAAGACCCGTTTCCATGCCTTGAAGTTTCGTTGAGTTGTTTCTTTCAATTCCTATTAAGGAGGCATAGATTCTGATAATGTGCCCCTCATTGTTATGAAAGACCCCACCATAGATGGTCAAACCTGGGTTCCCTTTAGAGGCTCCAATGAAGTTTACTTTGAGGAAGCCTGAAGGGGGAGGGGACCAAGTTGTGGGCAAAGTAACAGAGGGCAGGGTAAAGGGGGAGACCATAGGGGGATCAGGGTTAGGGAGGTGCAACTCTTGGAGAATTATGAAATCTTGGGGATTGCATTACCAATATAGGGAGGACCATGACTCAATATGAATGGTTTCCTTGATGTTGAGTTTGACTCTGGTCCAAATCACAGTCAAGTCCTGAGAATAATTTATGAAAATGTGACGATTTTGTTCTTTCCATACCTCCCAAAGGAGGAAGCCTGGGAGAAGGATCCAGGCTCTGTTCACGATAATATTGGTGAAAGCATTGTATCTCCAAAGAGAGTATTGACGAGGATTTCCCTATTTTTGTCAGTGGTGTGGAAGAGAAGTGTAGCCAAGTCCTAGATTCCTGCAGCGGAGGGGCAGGAGTTAAGGAGGTGTTCACTAGTTTCGCCATTATTCATGCAGAGGAAGCAGTAGGCAGGTCCAATAAAGCCACGTTTAAGGAGGTTTTCCCAAGTGAGGATTTTTTGTTTGCTTAGGAGCCAAAGAAAGATAGAGACTTTGGGCCAAAGTTTTTTCGACCAAATTTTGATCTAGATATCTTGAGGTGGGTTGATGTCGGACATTGTGGCCAATCTATAAGCCTCTTGGAGTGAGAAGCTTCTTGTTGGTCGATGTCCCCACCTGAGTTTGTATTGACCTTGTTGAATTATGATTTTCTTGTGTGATATTTCTTTCCAAAGGGTGTCCCAATTAGGAACGGGCTGGTGGGGGATCCAGTCTTTCGTGGGAATCCACGTTCTCCAAATGTCCCCAGGGTTAGGGGGAAGCCAGTATTGATGGGTCCAGATTCTATTTTGGGATGTCATGAGGTCCCTGAGTTGACGAAAGTTACCATTCTGAGATAGGGGTGGAAGTTGTTGCCATGTGTCCTCCTAGAAGAGGGTTGATCTATCGTTACAGATTTCCCAAAAACATTGAGAGTGGACTAGGTGATTTTTGGCCCACACTGCATTCAGAATATGTGGGCCTAGAATGTCTCATGTGAGTCTTTTGAGGCCTTATCTCTATACTTGTGGGAAATATTTTTTGTGCCAAAGGTGATCCCATGGGGTATTCCCTTCAGTTATCCATATCCACCAAGTTTTATCACCCATGACTGCATTCATGGATTTTGGGTCCTTTAGGCCTAGGCCCCCTTTCAACGTTGGGAGATAGAGCTTGTCCCAAGCTACAAGAGCCCACTTATTTTCCTTGCGAGTTCTACCCCACAGAAAATTTCTTTGGAGGTTCCTAATTTCCTTTAGGATGGCCTTGGGGCGGCCAAAGTAGAGAAGAGGTAAAGAGGAATGGATTGAAGTATTGCGTTAAGGAGCGCCAGACGACACGTTGTATTGAGAGTTCTGAAAGCCCAGTTCTCGAGTTTTTTGTGCATTCTAGAAAGCAGATCTTCCCAGGTAGAGAAACAATTGTTGAACTCAGCGAGAGGCACGCCCAAATACTTGGTTTGAAGGAAGCTCTGTTGGAAGCCAACGATGTTGGAAATGTTGACTTGGACAGCAGGAGGAATATTAAAGAAAAAAATCTGAGACTTGAGGAGATTGATAGACGTACCTGAGGCTTCTGAGAAGTCTGCAAGGATCTGCTTGATGGTTTTGGCCTATTTGACATTGGGTTGGGCCATCAACAATGTATCGTCCATGAACTGTTGATGTGTAGTAGGATGGTCCTCATCATGGAGGCGAGGCCACGAATCTACTATGTTTCCACAGTTTCTTTGATACTTCATCCTAGGCCCTCTGCCATGAGGATAAAGAGGAAGGGGGGGAGGGGATCCCCTTGCCTAATGCCTCGAGAAGGGGAGAAAGGGTTGGAAGGAGAGCCATTGACAAGGATGGAGAAAAAGAAGTGGAGAGAAGGGAGAGCACCCATTTGATCCAGGAACCCGAGAAACCAAATGCTTGCAGGGTGTGTTGGATATATTGCCAGCTTAGTTTTTCAAAGGCTTTGGAAAGTTCTAGTTTTATGAGCATGCCAGGGGACTTGGTAGATTTGAGGGAGTGAACAAGTTTGTGCACCATGATGATTCCATCTAATATTTCTCTGCCTTCCACATAGCCAGTTTGTTATGGGGAGATAAGGGTGGGGAGCATGGGTTTAAGCATGTTTGCAATAAGCTTGGTGATAATTTTAGAGATTACGTTGCAAAGGGATATGGGGCAGAAATTCTTAGGATTATCAATGTTCTCTTCTTTGGGGATAAGGGAAAGAAAGGTGGCGTTGAGAGCGGGAAGGACATTGGCGTGAGAGCGAGAGTCTTCCACCACGTCCCAAACATCCCATATGATTATAGGCCAACAGGGTTGAAATAAATCCATGGTGAAGCCATCTGGACCAAGAGATTTATTTTTGGGCATGTCAAAAACCGCATGTTCGACTTCCTCAAGGGAAGTAGGGCGCATGAGGACTTTGTTCTGCTCAGGGGAGACCAGTCGTGGAATATGTTGAGTTATTTTTTGTATGGAAGTTTTGCGATACTGTTGTGGATCTGAAAGGAGGTTTGGAAATGGGAGGTGAGCTCTCGTTCAATCTCCTTATGTTCAGTGAGGCAGTTTCCATTGGCATCTTTTATTCTGGTGATTCGATTGTGGTGGCGGTGTTGAATCATGGACGTGTGGAAAAATTTGGTGTTTTTTTCCCCTTCTTTTAGCCAACGAACTCAAGATTTTTGCCTCCAAAGAATTTCTTCCTGTGAGTCTCTTTCTTTGAGCTGATTTTGGAGGTTTTCTTCGTCTTGGATGAGTTGATCTGTTCTTCCATTTTGAATCATAGTTTGTTGAATGTGTTCTAGTTGCTTGATGATGTTGTGTTTGGCTTGAAAGATGTTTCCAAACTCGTCCTTATTCCAGATCTTGAGTTGTTTCTTTATGTGTTTGAGCTTGTGCTAGAATTTGTGCATTACCAAGTGGGAGGAAGGGGAGTAAGTGGTCCACCATTCAAATATGCGCTCTTGGAAATTAGGGTGCTTTAACCAAAAGATTTCAAATCGAAAAGGGAGATTTTTGGGGCTCCCATGAATGTCAAGATTAAGTTGAATCAGCTTGTGGTCTGAGCCTCTCTAAGGTAGGATAGTTGTTGAAGGGTGGAAGTCATGAAGCAAAAGGGAGTCTGAGACTATAAAGTGATCAAGACAAGAGGTGATTTGTTGAGTTCTGCATCAGCGATTGTTCCATAGGAAGGATTCATTGGGAGTTTCAAGATATAAGATATTAAGGGAGTGTATGGTATCCAGAAAGACTTGTGAATCTTGTTATAGTCGCCTGATGCCCCCCTGTTTCTCCAGAAAGGAGGTGATAGATTTGAAGTCTCTCCCAATAATCCAGTGGTCATTAGTGACGAGGGGGGGAGGAGCTTAAGGGAGGCAAGAAAGTGTAGCTTGTCAGGGAGGAGGTTGGGGCCATAGACGTTAGTGAGGGTTCACGAGAGGGAAAAACCTACAAGATGGAAGCAAGCTAAAAGAGAGTACTTGGTGGAGAAGAAATCGGAGAGGGAGATTTCATGGGGGTTCCACATGAGGGTCGGTCCTCCTATAGATCCTTGGGCATCCAGAGCTATAGCAAGGGAGTAGGGCCAAATTTGAGATGCAAGAGCTTGGAGGAGGTGGTGTGGGCACTAGGTTTCTTGAATCATGACAATGGTGAGATTTTCGGAAGTGATACGCTTCTTGAGAAGATGATGTTTGGTCTTCCCATTTAGGCCTCTTATGTTCCAGGAGATGACTTTCATGAGGAAGGCGGGGGGTTGGGTTGAAATGTATCTGACATGAGGGAAATTGAACCTGAGTTTACCAAGAAATCTCCCAGGTCTTTAATGAGTTGTTGATTGGATCTCCTACCTCTCTTTTTTTCATCTTTGGTGTTTCGAGAAGCAAAAGAGGTGAGGCCTTGATACTGAGCAAGGGGTTAGAGTTCATACCTTTTACCTTTGTATTGTTGAGGATTTGATTTCGAACCAGCACATCTTTGAGGAGTTGCACCTGCTTTTCCAGAATGGAGTTTGGGTCTTGTTGCTTGCAAGCCGCAGCTATGGAGTTAAGGTCCAGATCTCCCAAATCCATATCCTCACCATCATCTGAGTCTAACTAGTCGGGCAGTTCCTCTTGCATGTCAATGTCGCCTACTGAGTGGTTGGTGTGTGGTGTCCAACATTTTCTTGCACTTTATTGGATCCTCCTCTGCAAGTTTTGCAGTCGAGTAACCATGTTAGAGTTGGTCTATGCCAACTTGGATTTGGATACCTTCATCATCGGGTGGGAGGGAGGCAAAAGGGTTTTTGACAACGAAGTTCTTTTTGGGTGGAGGTCGGTTGGGGTGTCTTGTTTTTTTCTAGGAGTAGATTAAAAGTTGCAGAAATACCAGGATGATATGAAGATATTATTTGATCGCAAAGCCAAGAATAGGAATTTTCTCCCAGGGGATTTGGTTTTGAGGTGGGATGCTCGGAAAGAAGATTCAGGAAAAAATGGTAAATTCGATCATATTTGGTATGGACCCTTTAAGGTATCATCTTCTGAAAGAAAAAATTCATTTCTACTTGAAAATTTGGATGGTAAGATCTTGAATCCCCCTGTTAATGGGCGTTTTTTAAAACATTATATGGAATAATTAAACCAAAAAAAAAAAAAAAAACTAAAAAAATAATATATATATATATATAATAAATAAATCCAAAGAGTTATTTTGAAATTATAACTTAAGTTTTTTGGTTTATAAATTGTTGAAAAATCTCCTTTTATACCTTCAATACTATCTTTCATATTTTTGGATTTTCTTATCAGAGTAAGAGAGATTATGTATTAATTTTGAAAATCAACAAATGATTAAATTCAGTAAGGTCAGTTTTCATAATTTTTCTCTCTAAAAATGGTTATGTTTGAGTTAATTTTGAATATCTTAAGTTTCTTAACAGTTTATCTGAGGTTTTAAGCTTGCTCAAAAGAAAATCCCTTGAAATTAATTTTTCCCTTTTTCTCTACAGACTGATAGGTTTTTGAAGGTTGAAAAAAAATTGGTTTAGAATAATCAAAACAAGTTGACAAACCTCTATTATAAAATTTTACACAGATCACCACCCCTGATATATTAAGTATCATTGATTTCCCCCGCTTCGTAGGCACAAGCTAACTATAAGACAGATGGTGAAAGGAAATTCATATTTGATTGCCCCCATCTAGTCCTACAGACAATGAAAGGAAATTCATTTAAATGATTTCCCTCATCTAAACATAAAAGAAATAGATAACTTCACCGGGGTACTGAACAGGCCTGCTGGCAGTGAAGCAATGTCTGAGCATAAAATTATCACTCGAAGCGGTGAAAGGAAATTCAGTAAAAAGGGACAAATAACTTCACCAGGGTACTGAACAGGCCTGCTGGTAGTGAAGCAATATATGAGGTGTCTGTAACGTTGTCATACTTATCTATTACTCTATTCTAGTAATCAGTTTTTCGAAGCCGGATATTCATCCTAAGTCAAAATAGAGCTTCCCATTTTAAAAAATTATAAATTTTATTTCGATTGATGCAAGCTGAAATTTACAATAATCTGTTAAGTTTCCTAAGATTGTTCTAATCATCTCAATACTAAATCAATTTTGAAACGGGAAGGAGAATATTGAAGAAGACTATAACTGAGTTTCAAGTAAATAAAAGTTTTGAAAAGGTTTTCAAAGGCTTTATATAATCTCTTTTTCTTCTCCTTGAACAGTTTATCAGAGATAAACTCTTGACACCATTTACCCAATATAAGGCACTGAGTCTACATATTCTCCTCGTCCCACAGGGAGACGAGGTCCCCAGTTGGAGCCTATGTTGAAACAGATCCTAAAATTCTTTTATTCTTAAGGCCTAGATTTTTATTTTTTGAGTCTTTAAGTTTTCGGCTTTCCTAAAACAAGAATTTTGTCATTTCTAAAATTCGCAATACCATTTTATTTATTTTTGAATAAAGAAGGGATGAAGGTTTACAAACATATAAATTTTCCAACACTTTTCGAAAAAAATATTTAAAAGGAGTATAATTTTAAATTTGTGAGTTTTTCACCCAAATGTTAAAGAAATCGGGATTCGGGGTTTGCCGTAAACAAATTTAAATGCAAATCAAATTGCGAACCCCGATCCCCGATCTCCCGATACTTTAAGACTTAATTAAAACACAAATTACTTAATTTTCATTTAAGAGTGTCTAAAAAATTAAGTTAATCACATCGCGATATCAGGATTCGCGGTTCAATAAGATCATATATCATTTTCATTGTGTTTCCCGAATTTCCGATTTACGAAACCCCAATACCTGATTTCGCGATACATTAGATCCTTAAGTAAAGATATGAATTAATCTAATCTCTTCTAAGAATAATTAAGAGTTAAATAATTACATCGCGATTTCAGGATTCGTGGTTCTATGAGAAGCGTGATTCTTGTCATCATATTTCCCAAAATCCCGATTTTCGATTTTCCGATTAACGAAAATCCCGAAAAGATCAAATCTCAATCAATTAACATACTAAAAACGTTTTAATTTAAATCAATACATCACAATTTCGGCAATCGGGTTTCTTCGATGACATTTTTTTTCGACATCAAGACTGACGAAACACCGAAAATTAGGTTTTTAAATTTAACTCAAAATTAACATTAATAATCCACTTTCTAAACATTTTTAAATTTAATCATTCTCTGAGTATTTATTAATGCATCGTGGTCCGAATAAGTACGTTTCTCTTTTATTCAAAAATGACGAAAAAGCCTAAGTACGGGCATTGAATGCATATCTCCGAAAATCTTTTCTGCATTACGAGATTTTATTTCATGACAGATGTACGATTCTCATTATGTTTAAGATATATTCAAATTAAACGATCGAACGTCTGTATTTTCATTTCAAAGCTAAGTTTTTTCGTCCACTCTCTGTGACAGATTTTCAAGTTAAACGCAAAGCTATGGAACCCAAAAAAGCATCGAAGAAAAACGAAGACCAACAGAAAGGTGATATTATCTCTGATACTACTCCACACAGCGTACACTCCATCAAATCGTGGACTGGAATTTTTGAATTGCTAGAGGATGAGCTTAAACATGCAGACCCTGATTCGGAAAATCATCTCCGAGATGTTGCCGAGTCTGAGCTTCATAAAGTTGTTGCGCGTCCGAGACTTGTGTCATATACTAAGATGGTCAGCTGGGCTCTGGATAAAGTAGATATCCCAACAAGGAGCATTCAGAACGAGCAAGGGGCTATCGTCGGCTCATTCAGGCCTGAGCACATTCAAGTAATGTATAAACTCTCACCCAATTATAGACACACCTTTAATTCTGATTTTTTAGCCGAGTTTCAAAGAAAAG
This sequence comes from Picea glauca, assembly GCA_000966675.3. NCBI lineage: Eukaryota > Viridiplantae > Streptophyta > Pinopsida > Pinales > Pinaceae > Picea > Picea glauca. The sequence goes on from JZKD02S1699461.1 coordinate 574,861, forward strand.
AATGCATTGAAGCGGGGCAGACATACCCCGACATGATTAAAGGATGGGCCAGGTCTGAAGCAAAGTTTAGGGCTGATTTACATGGGATTTATGCCACAGCTTCCTTAAACGAATATATGGTTTATGTAGCAATGATGTTATGTAGAATTTTCGGGAGAAATGATCCTTGTCACTTTCATGCAGACTGGGTACCCTTCTTAGAGGAAGTTTCAGAAGGACGTAGTTTTAACTGGCATAAAATTTTGTCAGATAACCTAACRCAAGAGGTTGTAAATTATAAAGCAGCCAAGTCAAAGGGACAACCAGTGTCTTTTTATATGTCTGCATATATTATAAATTCCATTTGTTTTATGACTCCCTTTCCATTAATGAATTGTAGTTGGAATGTTTCTTGTCCAGAGCCTGTTCATAAATACCACTCAGCTCTCTGGGAAGAAAATGCTAAAGATGTTTTTTATGATGTTTGTCATTATGTCATCATTCCTCTGCACAAAATATTTTTTGGATGTGAACCCCCTCGCATTTCCGATGCAGTCATAGAAAGCCTCAAATTGGTTGCAGACTGGTTTATTGAGGAAAAAATTTCCTATGTTAGAGTCTAAGGCTATTCTATTCCTCCTCACGCACTCCCGAAGTTCTTACCAAATAGATTGGTATGCAGAGAAGTGGTTCATCAATTAGCCAAGGGTGGTATTGGGTTTGAATTAAAAACCCTTCAAAAAAAAGCATGGCCATCTTTCCCTGTTCATATCGAAAAATTTACTTTATCAAACTTAGGTCATTCTAAGGCGGAGGCCGAGTCAATGGAAGAAGTTAAATTAGTAAACATCGAGCACATAAAACATGACCCTTACCAAATAATTAGTCGGCATTACATACATTGTAACTTAAAAGCATATGAACATGAAGTTTCTGTTTACGATGATATTTTCAAAGATGTTAAATCTTATGAGGAAGTGGAGAATAGAGTACAGGCCTTGTCACCTGACTCACAGACTGGGTTTGCATCTTTTCAAAGACATAGGTGAAGTTGCCTGCCAAAGATTTTACAAGGTGAAATATCGACTTCATTGCCAGAACAGGAAGAAACCCCTCCAGGGTTTGAAACTGATACTCAGGATAAATCAAATGACAAATATAAGTTGAAGGATTCTGAAATACCTCCGCAAAACACAAAGGGTTCTCAGATAAAAGAACCAAGGACAGAGAAAGGAAAAGGATTGGAAACAAGTCCAATAATTCTTGATGATATTCCAGAAAAGATTGGAGGAACTGCTTCAAAAGAACTTGGTAGCCCCATTACATATTTAACTCCACTACAGTCTATTTCGGAACCCCTCATGAAGGATGTTTGTATGTCAGTGACCTAGAGCCGATTTCAAGAGATGAAATCCCCTCGTCGGATTATTTTTTCAGCAGAAAGAGAAGAGTTGTCTTGAAACAGGAAATTCATCCTGTAGGAGAAAGATCGATTAAGAAGCATAGAGTTATCATAGATGGGAAAAAACTCAAGGAAGGAGAGTTCACTACAGATTTAGCAGGAACAATGGGTGCTATAGCATCAGCTAATATATATTCTATCGAAAATCTAACAACTATGCTTAAAAAGAAGGATCAAGAAATAACCCAGTTGCAAGACAGACTGAAGGAAAATGAAAGGGAATACAGAAGGGTTTAGAACAAGCTAGACTCAAAGATATGCAAGAAATCCAAAAATTAAATAAAGATTTAGATGAGGCAAAACATCTAATACAGGTCACATAGGAACAAGTTCAAAAGCTAGGAGAAGAAAATAAACAATTGCATGATAAGATTAATTTTATTACTGACCAGGTAGTCGAACTTGGACATTTTAGGACACAGGTATCGGAAATATATGCAAGAATAGAGGAAGAACAACAAAAAGTATTATGGAATCTGGAAATAATTCAGAATTATTTTCAGGAATCAAATAAGTCCATGGAAAATGTGTTCCAGAAAGAAAGAGAAGCAAAGGCAGCAAGGACTATTTTTCAGAAAGCAGTGGCTTCCTCATTAAAAGAAGAAATTGGAAAAAATCAGAAATTATCTATTTCTGAACAGGTAAAAGGGGATATAATGATAAAGGTCTGGAAATCAAAATTGGCAGAATATAAAAGAATCACAAAAGAAGTTAACGAAGATTGCCAAGGAATCTTCGATCTCGTTGAAAAAGATTCATTGAATATCGGAACAGATTGTTGTTCTGGGTTGTTAGGTGAAGTCAATATATCCAAGCATCAACTGAGGTTTAGAGAAGAGCTCGAAGAAAAGAAAGCAGAAATTTCGAACATCAAATTGATCAACATCACAGAAATTAACAAGTGGATGGTGACTTCGAGTTTAAAGTTGAAAACAGTTAAATTCACAGAAAATATGATAGAAAGTCGACTATCCGAATTACAGAGGAGATTTTTCTCATTTAAAGCAAATGAGATACCTGAGGCTCCCAGGATTTTAATAAATTTTTTGGGAAAATGTGTTCAGTGCATTGAAACAGAGAAAGGAAGTTCGTCAAAGAAAACTTAAAACTTTTTTAAATGTTTTTATTAGAATTTTAAAAGAAATTGTAAACGGTTGACATTATTTTATGTAACCGTAATATTAGGGAGTTGGTTAGTTATCAACGTGAAACTTTAAAAAAAATGTATAAATATAATTTCAAAAGGCTGAGAAAGGGCTTCAGGAATTTTGGAGAAAGCCATTTTGGTAATATCAGTTTTGAAATACATCGGAATATAAATCGCAAACGAGATTCTGGATCCTGCAACTTTGTAACTATGTGTCTTCCCCTGATTATTATACTATGTTGAATTCTTCCTTTAATGTTTTCTCTAACAAGTAAATCAATTTGAAGTGATATTTATCTTTGATTCATATTTTCAGGTTGGTTTGGATGTTAAATGGTTTACAGTCTTTCCTCTGAAATTGCTTTAGCAATTTTAAGACCTGTAAAGCTTTTTTTTTCTTAATTCTTAAATCTTGTTAGAAATTCCCTTTTTATTTCATCATCGTATATTGAAATATAAGATTATTTCTTGATTAAAGCCTTATATTTCTTTGTATTGTTCATCCGTTCTTTACAATTTCTCGAAATTGTTACAAAGCCAGGAAACGGCCTTGAATGTGTGTACATTACTATTTTAGGTTTTAAAATTGTTATCCTTGATTCTCATCTCTGAAAATCTGAAGTAACAAACCGATCAAAACCCTTTTATAAATAAATAAACATTTACCCTCCATGATTGTTCCAAGTGTTAGACAACCCAACATTGAACCCGGCCTTCAGGACCAAACCAGCATTGCCCTAAATTTATTTAATACTATTTTATAGACAGCAACCAACCGGGTAGAACTAGAATGATTATGGGTGGCCATTGAGCATGACATTAGCATCCAAGAACAACAAGAAGCAAGACAAAGACAATTGAGAAACTGATTTTGTCTTAACCTTATTTAAAATTACTATTCTCTAAATCATTCTTTTAAAACCATTTACGGATGCCTCGACGGTATGTTTTATAGCCTTAAAACATAAACTCAGGAACAACACAAGGTATAACGTCCCATTTTGGAGCTTCTGAAGATTTGACGAAGGTGCCTATAGTGTTGTCAATTCCTACCAAGATTTCCTCATCCCGGAATTTGTGGGGCAACGAGTATAGTCTTATCCAAACTAGTGCTGCCATGAAATCTTCTTTTTCAGGGCTGAAACGTTCAGTCCAAGGTCTGAAGTGTAGTCATGCAGAGTTAAAGAAGTAAGGGTCGCCTTCAAAGACTTTATCTCGCTCTTCCAGGTTGGAGAATATGGGAGTAAAGAACCCTTTGGATCCTAATTTGAGGTCGATCTATCCTTTTGGATTCCAGGTTATTTTGATCCACCAGTTGAGGGCCTTTTCCATTGGCCAAATACCCATAAACTTTCCTATGAAAGTATGGTCCTGCATGTGTTGAATGAAGGGTGTTATGCGGTCGATTTTTACCTCATAAGAGGGGTTTGCAAAAGCTTTAGGCATGCAACTAGAGTTGACGAAGGGAGAGGAGGATTGGGTATGAGGCAGGGGTTGTGATTCATTCCAGCTAGAAGGAGTGGGTTGAGTGTCTGCGCTCGAGGAAGGGCGTCCATCGAGGGGTCGTGAGGGATCAGGCAGAGTAGAGAGTTCGGGGCGGTGTCCAATGCGCTGACCCGCAAGAATCTGGCTGTAGGAGGGAGTCGAACTCCCCCCTCCAACCGAAGCTATGGAGGAGAAGGGAGTATTAGGGTTTTCAATCAGAAGGGTCACAGAGCAAAAAAACTCACAAGTATGGTTTTGATCGTGTCCCATGTCTTCCAATTATCATGTATATTGTCTTTCATTAATTTCTCATTATTTAATCATTATCTAATTATTGTTATTGTTATATCATGTGTCGTTTTTTTGTTATATCCACATGGAATAGACCTTCGATCAGCCAGTATTTATTCTTGTTTTGACCATCACATCCTCACCATTGCTTCCCTAAGTAGATTATAGGATGCTACCATGCATCATCTGAGCATCATCTCGTTATGGATTGCATACTACTTTAGAAGTAACTCACCACTAGGACATCCATATCCGCATGGAATATACCTTCTCAATCGACTTCACAAGCTTCTAAATCAAGCCTTGACATTCAAGATCATGATTTACACCAAACTATAACCTCTCGCTCCATACTAGAGAATATTTTTCAGTTTCAAATCTCTTTTGGAGTATCGCAGGCAATTTTCCTTTTCTAGCCTTACAGGCTGTTGTAACCAATTTTTATTCTTTTTTTTTTTTTTTGGTTTTTTAATAATTTACAGGCAAGTATTAAAGTTGGCCCTACTTTAGAATAAATTGTCTTTCTTGAATTATCCCTCTTTGTTTTGGTAATGAGATGGCTATGTTTACTTCTAGATGGTGACTTTCTGTGGCTATGTTTACTTCCAAATGGTGACTATAGTTATTCATAAATAAATAAAACTTGGCGCCAAGTTGTATCAAACATATGCAGCAACTTTTAATTTCATTGTCGATTTTTATAACGGTATTTATTTTAAATTTGCAAATCACCCCTCTATAGATATTGTGGCCTGAGCAATGGAAAAAGGGAGTCCCTTATCTATCTATGGCTTTATAATTATCAATGAAGCATGTTTCACACATGAAAGCACAATCATGATAGCCCTCTTGGCCTTAGTTTTCAAATCTCACTATGATACCAAATGTAGTACCCATCCACAGGGTGTTATGCAAGGTGATGCATCTTGATACTGCCAAAGCAATGTGGGATAAACTTATTAACAATTATGAAGGAAATGAGAAAGTGAAAGATGCCAAACTCCAAACATACAGATGGAAATTTGAACAACTAAAGATGAATGAAGATGAAACAATTAGCAAGTATTTTTTTAGAGTTGAAGAACTTGTAAATGCCATGAAGGGTCTTGGTAAGAAGTTTGACGATTCACTCTTAGTTCAGAAGATTTTAAGATCTCTGCCTGATAAATTTAATCCAAAAGTCTCTGCAATAGAAGAATTAAATGATCTTAAAACTCTGTCCATTGATCAACTTCTAGGAACTCTAATGGCATATGAAATGAGAATTAACAAAGACAAATCAAGTACTAGAGAAGCATCCTTTAAAGCAGACAAGAATATTGATTCAGAATTAGATGATATTGAGGCAAAATTTGTGAGAAGGTTAAAAAAGTATCAGGAAAATATCAAGGGAAGTTTCCCTTCAAATGCTTTAACTGTGGTAAGATAGGTCATTTTGCATCTAAGTGTCCCCATCAGAAAAAGGACCAGAACTCTGATGATGAAAATAAGTACAAATACAAGAAATATAACAAGAAGAAAAGTTTGGTTGCAAATAATGACAATTCCTCAGAAGACACTAATAGTGACTCATCCTGTGAAGATAAGGAAAATGACTTCATGCTTATGGCCAAGGAGGATTATGATAATAAAAGCACAGGCAGTGATGAGAATGATAAAGAAGTTGTGGTTGATTTGGAAGGAGAACTGATCAGTGCATTAGAAGAAATCGATAGACTCATAACCAAGAACAGAAAACAAAAACAATTGTTGACACAGTTCGAGAAAGACAACAAAAAACCTGATGAAGACTTTGCTCTTCTGAAGGTGGAATTAGAAGAGGCAAAGAAAATAGAAGACATACTGAAACAACAATTGTCAGAGAAGAAAGTCAGGTGTGAAGACTTAGAAGAAGAGATAGTAAAAACTAGAAAAGAAATGGAGAAATTCGAAGGATTGTATCATCAAAATCTGCCAAGTATTAAAGCCTCAGAAGAATTAACCTCCATTCTAAATCAGGAAAAAAATTCAAAGTTGAAAGTTGGATTGGGATTTGAAGAAGGGTCAAGTAGTGATCATCCAAGTAATACAGAATCTATCAAGTTTGTCAAATTCTAAAACATGGGCAACAGTCACTCTGCAGAAACAAAGAAAAAAAATCAGCCACCAAGAAGACATGAAAGAAAAAGCCCCAGACCTGAATTTATAGACCAGAAATATAATTGGCATGACAGAAGTCGACCTCCTCAAAGAAGACAGATTTTTTCAAGGTACAAAGATTTTTTTCTATGGTTACTGTTTTCTCTTCTCTAATTTTGGTCACAAAGCTATAAACCGTTCTTTAAGATTTAGATATGAACAATCAAGATATACAAAGAATAACTATCTTCCACAACAAAGATTGAGACAGCCAAGCAACAAACAATCACAGATTATAAATCATGTGATGACCGGGAGAAGGACACAGGTGAAACAAAACAACAAATATGAGCATAACAATCATTATGATCTATTATTCAGTGAACCAGAATGTTACAACTGTCATAATTATGGTCATAAAGTTGCAGACTGTCGCTTAAGGAAATACAATTCAGATTTGAATTCCACTACTGAAAATGTCAAAGTCTAGAAGAAGAAAATAGATGACAAGTGTGGACTAGTGCTATCAGCCCAAAGGAAAAAGAATCCCTGGTATATTGACAGTGGATGCTCCAAACACATGACTGGAGACAGAAGTAAGTTTCTAACTCTAAGTGATAGCAAATCAGAGAATGTAACTTTTGGAAATGATGCCCCTGGAAAGATAAAAGGTAAAGGAATTGTAAATTTGTGTAACAGAAAAAGAAAAGCTCAAGATGTGTTTCTTGTAGAAGATTTGAAACATAATCTGCTTAGTGTCAGTCAAGTCTATGACCGAGGGTGTGAAGTTGTTTTTACCTCTAAAGATTGTAAAATAAAAACTGTGGATCCAGGTCAGCTAGTTGCAAAAGGTATAGGAACAGAAAACAATGTCGATGTTTTAAAAGAAGAAGAAGAAGAATGCAACTTAAGCAAATATGATAAAAGTTGGTTGTGGCATAGGAGACTTGGTCACCTAAATTTTGATCACATTATCAAACTCAAAAACAATGGGGCAGTAAAAGATCTTTCGAAGATATCAAAACCATATGACTCTGTTTGTAAACCCTATCAGATAGGAAATCTTACCCACACTCAGTTCAAATTTAAAAAAATTTCCTCAACAGAAAAAACCTCTTCAATTAGTACATATGGATCTATGTGGTCCATCAAGGAAAGAAGGTACAGGAAAAGAAAATTACTTTATGTTGATTATTGATGACTATTTTAGACTAACTTGGGTTGCCTTTTTGAAAGAAAAATCTGAAGCATTTGAAAAATTCAAGGTATTTAAGGCTCTGACTGAGAATCAGATAGGAAAAAGATTAAAGGCAATGAGGTCTGATAGAGGAGGAGAGTTCAGTTCAGGAAAATTCAAAGAGTTCTGTGATAAGTATGGGATCAAAAGAGAGTACACAATTCCAAGGACTCCACAGAAAAATGGAGTTGTTGAGAGACAGAATAGGTCAGTACAGCAAATGGCAAGATCAATGATGAATGAAAGGAACATACCTCAGACATATTGGGTGGAAGCAATACATACAGCTGTTCATATCCTTAACAAATCTCATCTCATACCACACAGTGACAAGACCCCTTATGAACTTTGGTTTGGTAGACCTGCCTCAATCAAGCATTTTAAAGTTTTCGGAAGTAAATGTTATATCAAAAACAATGATGAAAATATTGGAAAATATGATGACAGGGCTGATAAAGGTATCTTCTTGGGTTATGTTACAAATAGTAAAGAATACATATGCTACAATAAGAGACTGCACAAACTAGTTGATTGTATAGATATAAAAGTTGATGAAGAAATCCCAGTTAGAAATGTAAGCAGTGTTGAACCAATAACAGAAGATACAGTTGAAGATGAAGATGAATAGGTGCAAGGATCAGAAAGAGAAGAGTCTGGATCAGATGAAGATACGAATATTCAAACTGACACAAATCAGCAGAAAGAAGCAAAATCACCTCTCATAATTATTAGAAAGAATCATCCTGAAAATCAAATAATTGGGGACATAAATGAAGGAGTTCAAACAAGAAGGAAATTGATTAAAAACTCAGAACAATCTCATGTTGCCTTTTTGTCTATGACTGAACCTAAAAATTTTGAGGAAGCTAGCCAGGAAGATAATTGGATTAGAGCAATGAATGAAGATCTTGATCAGATTGAGAAGAACAATACTTGGGAGCTTGTCCCTAGACCTGAAAATAAGAATGTAATAGGTTTCAAATGGGTGTTCAAGAATAAAATGAATGAAAAAGGACAAGTTGTTAGAAATAAAGCTAGATTGGTCTGTAATGGATATGCACAAGTTGAAGGTCAGGACTTTGATGAAACTTTTTCACCAGTGGCAAGA
>JZKD02S1699461.1:598488-621039 GCA_000966675.3 Picea glauca
TAATCAAGTAGTACCAATGGTGTAGTATCATCAAGCATATGTCATCTATGAGTGTACCAAACATGTACATTACCATGCACCAATACCACAAAATGATGAATCTCATATATGTATGTCAAATCCTCCATAAAACATGTGTCAATCAAACTGCTAGTAGGTGACTCTTCCAATGTACTAGAAAAGTACCAATCATGCATCAACTATAGATCAACAATGATGTACAACATGATCACCTCATCAACTCACCAACCATATGTACTAATATGTAGCCCAATCCACATGAAAAACGTGTGCACCATGATATCAACATATGCTTCCAATAATACACCATAAAATATATCAATGAAACTCAAATATGTACCAGCCATGTACACCAACAGATCAGCATCAATCCATACTCATGGGTTAGTGTCATGCACTCGAGATTTTATTTTACATAATCCAATAGATGAACATTTAAACATGTAGCAAATAGTGTCAGAACCTGCAACAACCAATGTCAGACCTTGCAACAAAGTGTTATACCATCACATCAAGCTGCAATCCATGTGCATATCATTTTTCTCAAGGCTTTACCACATATACGTGGTCTGTTGCACAGCAGCTCATGTATGTACGTGACCTATACAAGGTCATCCTACGTATGTACATGACTGGTACCACTGTCACCTGTGTATGCTTCAGTAAATGACTTACTTGAGCTTCCCTTCAGTGTTTCATTTCGTTCTGGTTTCTCTGTCTTCTTCACCCACTTTTGTAGATGTCCCTGCTCCTTAGAACTTGAGATCTGAGCATCCATCTTTTCAAATATGTCTCACTTACTTACTTCATTCCTTCTTCTAGCCACGTTATTTGAAGTTCTCATCATGGACTTTATTCTTGTGTTCCAACACTCATGGGATTTGTGGCCAAATCCACTACAGTTGTAGCATCTCATAGTGTTACAGTGAACAGCAGTGTGCCCTACTTGATCACATCTCCAACACCTCATGGTGTTATAAAATCTTCCATTATATCTCCTCTCATAAGATCTACATTCAAAATCTTTGTGACCATATCCATTACATGAATAACAATGCCTGTGAAAAATACTTTCATACATTTGCTTTGGTGTTCCAAGAATAGTTTTTTGATGTCTTCCTTGTGTTGTTCTTTTGAAATTTTCTTTGTCTTGTGTAGATGGTTGCTTTACAACATTATCTTCTATCTTTGATGGATTTACCTCATGCTTCTTTGAGGTGCTTGCTTCAGCATGTATATCTTCTCCTTTGTATCCAAGACCTGATTTATCATATGGTGATCTTTGACTTTCTAAGATCTCATCCAATATTAGTGAATTATTCAAGAATTTGTTTGAATTTTCTATCTTCTTTCTAAGGTCAACAATTTCAGTTTATAGCTTACAACATGACTCTTTATTTTCATTTATTTGATTCTTCAATAGTTTCTCTATTCTTTTGGCTTCTTCAATTTGGGTCTTGAGATGGACAATAGTTTCAAAACTTTTTCTAATCTCATCATCTACCTTCACATTTTCCTTTTCATTCTTTAGTCTTGTGATTTCTTCTTCATTTTCTTCTAGTTGAGTCTTATTGCTCTCTTTGAGCATTTCCTTTAACATCAAGATGTACCTTTAACTCCTCCTAATAAACTTTTTAGTGTTATCCGAAAGATAGTTATAGTGTGTATAAAAATGATCACTTCTATATCTATATAAACCCTCTTCAATTTACTTTTGAAGTTCTAATAGATTTTCTTCTATTATTTCCATGGGATAATTATCATCAAACTTTACACACACTATTTCTAGATCATCTTCTTTACTTGAGAAAAATTTAACATCATCACATTTTGAATCAATGCAATCAAGAGTCTTTGGAGATTCTTTACCTTCATTTGAAGTATCTACAATATCTTCCTTCTTGCCAACATCATCACATGATTTTTTTCCTTTATTTGAAATTCCTTCAAAATCATCACATATGCAATCAAGAGTTAGAGATTATTTACCTTTGATAATCTTGACGAAGTGGTCTTCAACATCTTCTTTCTTTTTTTGATATGTCTCCTTTAGCTTTAGCCAAAGATCCTTGGCGGAAGTGCATTTTCTCATGCTCTATTTGATAGAGATTGAAAGTCCACTAAGAATGTCAATGCATCATTCTTCTTTCCTTCCCTTTGAGCTGCAAACTTTGACTTGTTCTTCAACAGAACTGATCCACCAATGGTTGTTTTCCAAATCGCTGCTCCCATTGTTTTCAAATACACTCTCATCTCTATTCTCCAAGTAGAATAGTTTTCCTCATCAAAGATTGGTATTTCATCATCCATTTGTGTGTCTATGGATCTCCTTCAAGCGTGTTAAGGCTTGTAGTGAAGACCCACTCTGAAAACAATTGTTGGACACACCTACAACACTTAGAGAAGGGGGTGAATGAGTGTGGGGATTTTTTTCCCAAAACTTCATTCTTACAATAACACTCCTTAGTTAACATTCAACATTTGTTCATTACTCATTGTTGTCATTCGTAATCAGTTAGATGTGAATATATATCAGCAACATATCATCAACAAATCATCTACACAAGGAACACAAAGAACACAAGATGTATGTACAATTTTTCTTTTTATTATGGACTTCAATCTGAGGGTTTTTCAGGAACAATTGAATAGAGTACAACTCTACAAGAGAACCAGCTCTATATGCAAGACTCAGCTTACATTTTCAGCATCAACTGAGATGAAGAAACAATCATCAACAGATATCAATCTGTCAACATAAACAAGTGCATCAACTATGCACGAACCTGTGCCAAACAACATGTAATCAACCTGTACCATAAACAAGCGCATCCAACCATGTACCAAGTATATATCAATCATGTGTCAAATACTCATCAACAATGACTCATCAATATGTACCAACATCATCAACTATACACCTCATGTATGTGTCAACTCACCAACTGTTTGTCTCAACCATGACTAGTTTTGGATTAGTCAACAACCCCAACTTGAAATAATCATAACTTTGTACCAATAATGAATAAAGATCTGAAACGGATACACAATCTTATTTAGTGTGTTTTATGCAATTTCTCCAGGTGGAACTAATTGGAACCTCTCAGAAAAGGCGTTATAGCAAAAATGGCATACCTTGTTGAACTATGGCTTATTCTAGAGAGCGACCTTGTAGAGCGTGGCCCACACAAAATATTTGTTGAATTGATCTGAAACTGTTACACAACATACTACAGCATGTACCCTAACCAACACATTTGGTCTCACTGAATTTGGATATGTTATGAAGAAGTTATGACGTTTTTACCCGAAACACTTGTTTTTTACTAGTTTCAAGACTAGCCACAAACCCTATTTTCCACGGAGTGTAACTCCCAAAATACGACCCACAAGCTGAATTTTTTACCACAGATACTTGGGTATGTTTTCTCAATGGCATAGCAATTTCACGGTCTGAATCATTATAGAAAAAAAGTTATGGCAAAAATGGTGAGATGACCTATAAATAACATATATTAGAAAGCATCATCAAAAGAATTTATCCTCCCTTCAATTATGGCCCTATTTTCTTCACCTTCCTTCTGAAATTCGGCTTAGATATCCTTGGTTACATCAGCTGCCTATAGATCTTCAATATGCTCAAGTGTTCCACACCAAAAATGTTCAAGAAACTCTCCATCAATACTCCAAAAGATATTCTCACAAGAAGCTCTCCATTGATCCACAAAAAGGATGATCTACAAGAGACCATTGCTATCTTATTTATACTTTCATCCTCTAGGTCACTTAACCCATTTTTAAGTCACTTAACCTATTTCTATGTTACTTAACATATTTTCCTTATTTTATAGTTAACCACTTTCCATAAATAGAAATTTCTCCAATATTTTATCATTTAAATATTCCTCCTTGATTTTTTCATCTTACTTTATCATTTCTTGAATTTTTTCACTTATTTTTATTATTTAAATAATCCACCTTGACTTTGTCACCTTACTTTATCATTTAAATAATGATTTCTTCTTTTAGGTCACTTAACCCATTTATAGGTCACTTAACCTATTTTCCTTATTTTTAGGGTTAACCATTTTCTATAAATAGAAGGTTCTTCAATACTTTATCATTAAAATTTCCTTTTTGATTTTGTCACTTCTCTTTATTATTTAAATAATCCACCTTGACTTTGTCACTTTACTTTATCATTTAAATAATGATTTCTTCTTTTAGGTCACTTTGACTTCTTTGACCTTGGGGGCTTCAAGCCTTCATGTGGGGGTCCTTCATCTTCGTAAGGCCATAACTCTCAAACCATGAGGAGTTATGTGACATTCCACATACCACCGAAAATGGCATGACAAACACTATCAATCTAGGATAGTTTCACCAACAATTTATTTGATCTTCATCTCATTATTCCACATACAAGCATGGTTCCTCCAACCATTTTTCTAGGATAACTCAATTTGTAAAGCGTCTTCCCGTGAGGGCTTTCACCACAAGGGTGCCACTTTGGAGTTCATCAATTTGTGCAATCATGATAAGAAAATAATGAGAACAAGGATCCTCCAACCATTCTTCTAGGATAACACAATCCGCAAATCGTCTTCTCGTGAGGGCTTTCACCATAAGGGAACCACTTTGGAGTTCATCCATTTGTGCACCTTATCAATCATGACAAGACAATAACGAGTCATCTATACATTTTTCCAACAATGCATCATACACCAATGAAACCACAACGATCCATCTTCATCATGTATCAATGACAACTCATTGATCCATCTTCATCTATGCATTATCATCAATAAAAATACATATTATATTATATCAATCATCAATCAATCAATCCTTTGACATCAATCAATCACTTGACATCAATCAATCAAACCATTGGCATCAATGATAACATGATCCAACAGATTTATGGGGAAAAGTTAAAATAAAACTAAAATATTAAATGACTTACATAACAATATATAGAATGCAAAGTCTTTATTTTCATGTTCGCTTACAAATGCAACTTGACAAATTTCCCTAAAATTTATGACAACCCACCATACTCATTTAATTCATCATACCAATCATCAATCAAAGTCAAAGAATGTATCTAATGCTACTAGATATGTGTATGCAATATAATTTATATAATTATTAAACAATTCAATTAAATAGTTAATAATGTATTTTAGTAATTAATACATCAATTAATTGTACTAGTGTACATGCATAAAGTATGAATGCGTAGCTAGCAGACACATATCATGCACATGTACTAACGATAAACAATCAATGTCTAATGTATAGTTCATGTATGATTTCAACAAGGCAAACAAGACAATAAATCAAGTAAATACATATTCGATAAGTTTAACTAACAAAACTACAATAATTCATCACTTAAAATATGATAAAAGATAAAATAAAAAAATGAATGTTTTGGAACCACGTGAAAAAACAAGAATGACACATCTAATCCTCAGACGTGTTTTCAACTAACATCAAATTATCATTCTTTTGTATCTTACTTCCATCCTCCATCATATCATTTCATCTATTGGACTAACTTGAAGCGTCAACTATATTGACCTAACTCTAAACAAAACCCATAAGTGAAAGTGTCACTATCTTGACCAAGCTTCCCCATCACACATCTAGGGGAATGGCTTAACACAAACCTCACGCGACTCCAAGTTTCAGAGGATAAACAATGGGTAATACCTCCACCCCTCCTGATACAACTAGAATCAATAGGATACTCAGTGGACAATACCTCCACCATTTCTGATAGAACTAAAATCAACACCCTATAACAAGCCATATTGTGCAACTATTGTTCTTAGAGTCACGTCATCAAACAACCACTTGGTAATTTATGTATCATGTCAAAACCACACTTACCACAGATCATAGCAATATTTCAAATCATAGGTACAACTTATAGCATATGTTATCTTTTTGATGTCTGGGACATCCAAGTTACCTAAACACTACAGTGTTTTGGTTATTACATAGCTTGTCGACATGTAGGTTAGCTCACCAATACTCATATCCATGCAAATATATCACAAATTTCATATGATCATCCATATTAGTATTGACATTCAATTAAGAAATATATGTTTATTCACATGTCTCACATGTATTATACATTCACAACATAATTTCGAACTAATATCCATCTATTGAAATTTTACATTTAAATTTGCATTTTTAACCAAGTCACATAATGATCATCATCATAAACATATAAAAGTAAAAATAATATCATGCAACATATACATAGGTCCAAATGTACACCTCACATGCCTATATCAATGTCATTAAGTCCAAATAATTACTAGCGATGAATTACTAAAATGAGAAAAATCAAAGTTCTAACTACTTAAAGCCAAAATATGGGACGTTACAGTTGTCAATTTACAATTTCATGGTGATTCCAAGATTACAATTTATTGGCTGAAAGGCATATCTATTATTCAGAATGTGGCTCTGGAGATGGTGATGAATGAGGTGTTGATGTTTTGTAGCTTCGGAAGGTATTCCCACAAGTGGCCTTGGTGTTAGTTATGTGGGAATCTTCGTTGAAACCACATCGGACTTTTCGTTTGATGAAAACCCCCTTAACTTGGAGCTTAGGGCTTCATGGGCTTGTTGATGGGCTTTGGGGGCTTGTGTTGGAGTTTTACACCCACATGTGTGAATAAAGAATTATAATTTAATGTTGAGTTTCGTAATGGGCTCCTTAGAATAAGCCAAGGGCTTTTAAACTCACCTTGGACTCCTATGAGAGGAGAGGAGAGGAGAGGAGAGATTGTGACATTGTGAAGTTAGCATAAGTGAGTGAGCACTTGTGCTGGGGAGCTTGGAAATTTCAGTAAGGGAAATTTTGCAGTTTTGGCAAATTTGGCCTAAAGGTTTCTTGGACTTTTTGAAAAAAAAATTTCAACTGAGGAAGACCACATGTGTGAAAGGAGAGAGAAAGGCGGTTGAATGTGTCAAGGGAAAGTACAGGCCACACATGTGAATCAAGCCACACATGTGAGCAGGTTCTACAGCGGCACATGTGGGAGAAAACAGTACAAGACCACATGTGTGAGAGGAGAGAGAAAGGCAGTTGCATGTGTCAAGGGAAAGTACAAGCCACACATGTGAATCAGGCCACACGTGTGAGCAGCTTCTACAGCCGCACATGTGGGAGAAAACAGTACAAGACCACATGTGTGAGAGGAGAGAGAAAGGCAGTTCCATGTGTCAAGGGAAAGTACAGGCCACACATGTGAATCAGGTCACACGTGTGAGCAGGTTCTACAACCGCACATGTGGGAGAAAACAGTACAGACGGGTCCACACATGTGGGAGAAAATAGTACGGACAGGTCCGCACATGTGGGAGAAAATAGCACGGACGGGTCCTCACATGTGAGAGAAAGAGGATCGCACATGTGAGGGAAGGAAGGTCGCATCTGTCAGTGGTTCGTACAATTTATACAGATGATGTCAATAGGTCGTACAGGTGTGCACAGATTTGTAAGTTGGGAATTTTTCCAATATATTTTGTTGATTTTGTGGTTTTCGAGAGAATTGATTTTGTCCTCGGGTGATTTTGTGACCGCTGAGAGGGTTGATTTTTTCTTTAGAAAATTCTGAATTTGAAAGTTTACGGAACATTTATCTATTCTGAATTTGGTGTCTCATGAGCATGGATAATTTATCTATGATCTTTATGTTTCCTCTACTGTAATTTTCTATCATAGTGTCAATGTAAAATTATTCAGTGATAACAACCCTAGGGTTTGTTGTTCAGATCACTTCGAAGTAATTTTCAAATCTGAAACTAGTTGCATAAAAATTGGCATGGTATCATAGTCGAGGCCTTGAAGAGAGAGAAGGGCCATCTTCTTGAAACACAAGAAGCTGCAGATTGGTGGTACAACATATTTGTTGTTGCAGATTTTTGTTTTTGTTCTAGGTAGGGCACAATGGTGAACAGTTTTTAAGATTGAGTACAGGTTGGAAGGGGCAACAAATTTTCGGGCTTGGAAGGCAAGGACTCTCCTTCTGTTGGAGGAAAATGATCTCAAAGAGTATGTTGAGGGTGTGGTTCCAAGTCATGTTGATCCGCAAGAATTAGCAACTCATAAGAAAAATGAAGTAAAGGCCAAGCGAGTATTGTTGGATTCTGTGAAGGATCACATGATTCCTCACATTTGCGAGAAGAAAACAGCGAAAGATATGTATGATGCTTTGATGGGCTTGTACCAAAGCGAAATGTAGGCCGAAAATTGATTTTGAAGCACCAACTCCACGTTGTTTAGACGTCCAGCTCGGACATAGTTCTTAGCTACCACATGAGGATCACTCAGATTCATGATCAGCTTGCAGCCATTGGTGAGGCAGTCGATGATACTAAGTTGGTAAATGTGGTATTGAGTGGTCTTCCCAAGTCTTGGGAACCATTTGTACAGGGGATCTATGCACGAGAGAAGTTCTCAAATTTTGACAAACTATACATCGATTGCATCCAGGAGGAGGTTCTTTTAGAGTGCAAGAATGGCAAGCGGAAAGGCATCAATGATGAGAATCAGGCCCTAGTTGCTCATACCAGAAAGGGCAGAAAAGGTGGTTCTCCAAAGAGAGAGAGGCATCTCCATAGCCAATAAGGAAGAAGGACCTTAGTAAGGCCAAGTGTTTTGCTTGTCACGAGTATGGTCATTATGCTTTAGAGTGTCCACAGTGGAAGAGAGGGGGAAGGAAGCAACAAGCATCAGCGACAGAGGTTGATGAGGTTGCAAACAGGCTTCAAAGGGAGTTCATATTAGTCTCTGCCCTTTCGATACAGTTTCCGATAGTGGGACCTGGTTGGTGGATAGTGGAGCCTCATGTCATATGACAAAAGCACGGGAGTTGTTCCAGAGCTTGATTCGAATTTGTATGTGGAACTTGGTATGGGTACCAAGCATGCAGTGTAGGGATCTAAAACAGTCTCATTCTTGATGGAGTCAGGAGATGTGTTGCAAGTGACAAATGTGTTATAAGTGTGAGAACTCACACAGAGTGTGCTCTTCGTCTCAACGATTGAGGAGAAGGGCTATGCAGTGTTATTCCGAGATAGAAAGGTTATATTCATGCCCAGAGGATCTAGCTCTGAATCAACAGTGTTTCTTGGAGTTAGAGAGAGCAACCTATATAGGCTTAAGGGTTGGCCTATCGACGCTCTGGCCAACAGTAGCAGAGTGACAGAGGTCAAGGAGTCGGTAGCTCCAAAGGTTGTGCAAACTTAGAGGAAGCCCGACTTCAAAGGGAGTCAATAGGCTCATAGGGAGAATTAGTTGTTCAGAGGGAATCTACCTTCAAGGTTAACTAGGAGAGAGGAGTGTTCCAACACTGTCTGAAAGGTGTCATGGGTTGAGGAAGTCAGGCAGGAAGCTCAGAAGCGGGAGGCTTCTAGGAGTAGTGTGTCTTCCCAGGAGGGACCATGCCATACAACAGGATTTGTTTCAATGACGAAGGAGGTAGCCAATGAGATGGATTGGAGTGTAGTTGTGGTAGTGTATCCAGTGCAGGAGGCAGAGCTACTTCCAGTATGGGAGACAGAGATACTTTTAGGTGGAGGATGGAATACCTCTCTCGCTAAGAGAGAATGTTGATGTGTTGTAGCTTCAGGAGGTATTCCCACAAGTGGCCTTGGTGCCAGGCAAGTGTGAATCTTCGTTGGCACAACATTGGACTTTTCATTTGGTGAAAAACCCCTTGGATTGGAGCTTGGGGCTTCATGGGCTTGTTGATGGGCTTTGGAGGCTTGTGTTGGGGTTTCACACCCACATGTGTGTATAAAGAATTCTAATTTAATGTTGAGTTTAGTGGAGAGCTTCTTAGAGTAAGCTAAGGGCTTCTAAACTCACCTTGATCTCCTATAAAAGGAGAGGAGAGATTCTGACATTTCATTATGACATTATGGAGTTAGCATAAGTGAGTGAACACTTGTGCTAGAGAGCTTGGAAATTTCAGCAAGGAAAATTTGGCAATTTTGGCAAAATCTGGCCTAGGGTTTCTTAGACTTTCTGATTTTTTCTTTTCAGCCAAGGAGGAAGACCACACGTGTGAGAGGAGAGAGAAAAGGAAGACGCACCTGTGAAGGGACAGTACAAGCCACATGTGTGAATTAGGTCGCATGTGTGAGCAGTCCATACAATGGAACGTGTGGGAGAAAACAGTACAGACAGGTTTGCACATGTGAGAGGGGTCGCATGTGTGAGGGCAGGAAGGTCGAACATGTGAGCATTTTCTGGGCAGTTTTGCAAGATGCACATGTGAGGGTTTTTTGGGCAGCAGCAGGTCCATACATGTTAATGTCAACAGTTCGGACAGCTAACGTCAGCAAGTTGCACAAGTGTGATTGAGCATATTTGTAAGTTGGGAATTTTCCCGAGATATTTTACTGATTTTGTGGTTTTTGAGAACAGGTTTGTCCTCATATTTGGTGATTTTGTG
Organism: Picea glauca; assembly: GCA_000966675.3. Lineage (NCBI taxonomy): Eukaryota > Viridiplantae > Streptophyta > Pinopsida > Pinales > Pinaceae > Picea > Picea glauca. The sequence goes on from JZKD02S1699461.1 coordinate 609,000, forward strand.
ACTACTGAGAAGACAAATTTTGCCCTCGGAAAATTCTAAATTTGAAAATTTACAGAACACAAATTTTGTGTCTCATGTGCATGGATAATTTCTCTCTAATCTTTATGTTTCTTCTACTATAATTTTTTGTCATAATTTCAATGTAAAATTATTCAATGATAACAGCCCTAGGTTTTATTGTTTGGGTTACTTGGAAGTAATTTTCAAATCTGAAATTAGTTGCATAAAAATTGACATCAGAGTGTAGTCATGAGGGACAACTTCCAGAGAACTTTTTTCACTTGCACATTCATTGGACTCAACAACAAAGTAGACTATCTTGCCAAAGTAGGGGTGTCATTGGAGGTAGGGATGATCAACATCAAAGAGGAAAAAGATGAGTGGCATCTTCAAGACCTATTCTCACTTTTTGGAATCTTTTTTATAGTTTCTTCTTCTTAGTTTTGATGTGGAATAGCCATCTCTGGCCTGTACAAGATATTGTATGCTTGTTTTTGGGTAAGTTTGTGTTGGATCAAAATGTATGGACCAATCTGATAGATAGGGATTGTGTTGAATATTCTAATAGCCTCATGGGCTTCTTATGGCTATACTAGGCATGTTTGTGCTTGATGAGAAGCTTTTTTCAGGGCATTGAATATTGTTGGAGATTTGCAACTTTGGGCAATTATTCTCCACAAGAAAGTACAAGAAGACCCATCTACACCATTACAAAAGACCCAAGAAGAGAAGTTGGACCCACAGGAAAAATAATAATAAAATTGAAGACCCAGAAATAAGACGTCGGCCCCAGACTAACACCCAGATCAGTATAAATAGAGGTCTAGCTCATTTCATTTTGGCAGTCAGACAGCTCCTTCTGCAATGTGCACAAGGCAATTGCAGCTGCAATATTGGCAATTTCGTTATTTTTGGGTTACTAGTTACCTTTGAGAGTGTGCCACACTTGGAGAAGCTCTTGCTTGGTTATTCTTGGTCATATTATTGAAGAGCTAAGTCTTGGTGATGCTAGCCTTGGGGAAGATCTTTTTTGTATGGTATTTTGGCTATTGATGGTGATGTACTAGTAATATATTGGATTGAATTCTTCTATAGAAAGGTTGTTGGGTTTTCACCCAAGTTTAGGTTTCCCAAGATAAACTCTTGTGTTCTTATGCCCACTATGCATGGATAATATTTCTAGATCTTATTTTCGTTGCATTGTTATAGTTGAGATTTTCAGTGTATAGTTATTCTATAATAATTGGTGTATGAAAGTGAATCTTGTTATTAATCGTAAGGCAATAACTATCAAATATGAGAATCGTATAAAACACCAACATGGTGTCAGAGCTAGTTGAAATATTGTCACTACACAGTTTATATTTGTCGCTACATAGACCCAAACTTGTCAAGCTCGTTGAGCAACTTATTGAAAGACGTTGAGTTTAATTTTTCCATAGATCAGTTTGCCCTAGCCTAATGCACCCCTAGTGGTCTCAGATTGCATCTTGGTGAAAGTTGAAATTTCAACAAAAACCCACTATTGCATTTGCAGCGACTTTCTTTATGAAGCTCGTTGAGCATTTATTGCGCTGAGTTGAAGAAAACTTTTTGCATAGAGCAACTCATCTTGCCCTAGCATGCCTACTATAGTTCTCAGTTTGACCTTTCGTCAAAGTTGAAATTTTAGGGTTTATTGACATTTTCCTGGACACTGAACTTTCTGCTATCTTGATTTTGTGATTTCCTCATATATTGATGATGTCCAGTTTCAAATTAGAAGGCAAGTTGGATGGTGTTACAAATTTCAAAGGTATGCACTTATATTTGTTTCCAAGTTATATCATTTAGCAGAGTATGAGAGTGTTTGCAAGGGATGTACAAGGGACCTTGTACAAGCAATGACCCAAAGGGATCATTGGATCTAGTGCATTCAAAGGAATGGTGCACCCTCCCAAACAATTTAGACTCTAGGTTTACATATCAGGTTTGATATTTTTATATTGTTGCATCTTAAATAAATATTGTAACCATGATAATAGTGTTTAGAGTTCTATTACTCCCGAGTACTTTTTGCTATCAAATGTTTAGTGACACTTGAATATTGTTAGTACAATAATCATTATGTAAATGTTCATTGTTTAGTACTAATTATACACTTGTTTGCAAGATAGAAAATGATCTCTTCTAGAAGATGTTCTTGGTTGTTGTCTTTGTCCCGAGAAGGTTACCTTGTAAATTCCATGGAGGTTACCATGGAGATGTTCTTGTTTTATTCCAGGCGGGTTACCATAAAGGAACGACTGGTAGCAACACTAGAGAAGTGTTGTTCTTGTTATTTGTTTTTTATTCTTGTCCTTGTTCCAGGCAAGTCACGGGCGATAGCTCTGAGAAAGAGCTATAGTGACAATTGTTCATGTTACTATTTTTTGTTGTTCTTGGTTCTATTTCCTATTCATAAGAACATTGTTCTTGTCTGCTACTTTCTCTTGTTATTGTTCTTGTTCCGAGCAAGTCACAGGTGGTAGCTCTGAGAGGGAGCTATAGTGACGATTGCAGGAGGCAACAGATCAGATGGTCTCTAGTTTGAGACGTGGAGCAGGCTATCCAGACATGGAGTTGTATACATGACAGTATACATCCATATACTGAAGGCGGAAAAAAAGGATACTTTTGTGGGATACATGGTGTTCCACATGGAGATTAACAGTGAGGAGCGGATGGCTCCACCAGTGGTAAGGTAGGTGGCCCCACCAAGTACCATCTCAGAAGGAGACAAAGTTCGAAGGAAGTCAACCATCAGGATCCAGTAAGGAGGAGCACCCCCCGACAGCTCATAGGAGATCAGACTTCAAAGTAAGTCAACAGATGCAGAGGGAGCAGATGGCTCCAGAGATTGTATAGACTTAGAGGGAGCATGCAGACTCATAGTGAACCTGATCTCAGAGAGAGTCAATTGGCTCAGAGGGAAAGTTGATCATTCAGAGGCAGTTCCCCCCTCAAGTTCAAGTGGGAGAAAGACATCTTCCAGGACTAACAAACAGGTGTCCTGAGTTGAGGAGGTCGAACATATGCTTCAAGGCAAGAGGCTTCAGGAGATGTGATCTTGCTACAGTGACAGAGGAGGCAGCCAGTCAAGAGGACTAGGTATGGATTTTTTCTCAGTCACAGAGGGAGCAGCTAGTGAAGCAGATTGGACAACATGACTTACTCCAATGACAGAGGGAGTTGGCCTCAGAGTTTGAGATGGAGGATCTTGGCTAGATGTACTCTTAGGATTAGAGGTGTGACAAGATCATATGAGATCTTCCTCATTCAATGGATACTGATGAGATTTGATGACTATACCTATGATGACAAATCCAAAGAAGTTGAGTTATTCTACTTCAGATTCAGATTTGGTGAATCCCACGATGTACAAGCAGTAGATTGGATCCTTGATGTACCTAGTTAATGACATGGCAAATATTTGCTTTGCAGTGAGCACCCAGAGTCGGTATTTGGTTGAAGGCAAAGCAGTTCCAGTGTGTGGCAGCGAAGCATGGTACTGTTGGATATGGTTTGTCTTGGGTGATGAAGTGAGGTTGTAGAGATATATCGATTTCGATTGAGCAAGAGCGCAATAGACAGATTGAGCACCCTAGGGTGTTGCTTCAGCTTGGAATCAGTTACGATTTATAGGATAAGCTGGAAGCAAGCTTCTATAGCACTCGGTGCAGCAGAAACGCAGTATGTCACAGCCAGTATCGCAAGTCGTGAAGTGGTGCAACTTCATAAGCTTCTTGCAGGACTTCATCCAAGACATGGCACAGAAGGGCACAGTGAAGCTCCAATACTTATCCATAGATGAGCAGATTGCAAATATCCTCCTAGAGTATCCATGTTGACTTGGTTGAGGAGGAAATTACACAGGATTAGCCATGTTGATTTGGCTAGTGATGAGCATTGATGTTTCAACATCAGGCAAACATTCTCTCAGATCGATCATGCACGGGGCTACGCTAGTGCTAATATGACCAAGGGGAGAATGACTCATTCACTCACGAGGATTTGCAAGTGGTGAATGGCCCACGTATGTTGATGTTCTCCAAGTTCAAGCAGACATTCTTCCTAGATTGGTCAAGCACGAGGCTATGTTAGTGTTAATATGACCAAAGGTGAATGATTCACTCATCCACGAGGCTTTGCTAGTGGTGAGCGGCCCAGATAAGCATCAGGCAGACATTATCCCAGATTGGTCATGCACAGGGCTATGCTAGTGTTGATATGACCAAGGGTAATGATTCATTCACTCACGGGGCTTTGTTAGTGGTGAATGGCCTAGGTGTAGTCCTTCTCTTGTAAAGGAGTGGATGGACTCCAGATGCTATCACATGCATATTCTAGGATGGAATGCGCATGTGCGGAGATGGCACATCAACATGGCTCATGAAGACAACCTTTCTATGACAGAAGAAATCCAAGTATGGAGAATGCTTCCCTCATTGGGAGGGAGTGTTGGAGATCTTCAACTTCAAGCAATCATTCTCCACAAGAAAGTACAAGAAGACCCATCTACACCATTACAGAAGACCCAAGAAGATAAGTCGGCCCCACAGATAAAATAATAATAAAATTGAAGACCCAGAAATAAGAAGTCGGCCCCAGACTGATGCCCAGATCAGTATAAATACATGATTGGCTCATTTCATTTTGACAGTCAAACAACTCCTTCTGCAATGCACACAAGGCAATTGCAGTTGCAGTGTTGGTAGTTTCTCTATTTTTGGGTTACTAGTTATCTTGGAGAGTGCACCACACTTAGAGAAGCTCTTGCTTGGTTATTCTTGATCATATTATTGAGGAGCTAGGTCTTGGTGATGCTAGCCTTGGGGAGTGTTGATTTTTCATATGAGATGATATATGATCGATATTTTATTATAGTTGAGATTTTCAGTGTATAGTTATTCTATGATAACTATTGTATGAAAGTGAATCTTGTTATTAATCATAAGGCAGTAACTATCAGATCTGAGAATCATATAAAACACCAACAGATATATGCTAAGTGAATATTATTAAATGTGTTGTAATTTTTCTTTCTCAGAAATTAACACAACACATTTTATTTCTGTGGAAGATATAGATGTGTAGCCATTCGACAAGGAGCATACGAAGGAAATCTTAGCCGTAAGAAATGATTATGGAGGTGAGAATAACCTAACCCAATGGTGTACATAACCTTTTCACTCTAACACAACATGCATGGAAATCAAATAATAATGGACGTCATGATTGTAGAACACAGAAATTGTAAGTTTATATGAAAGTTGAAGCATTACAAGAGTTTCTAGAAAGTAGTGAAATGATGAGCATGGAGAGAAGGGGAAAAGAGAGCAGAATAGATGGAAGAAGAAAATTGATAGCAGTGGATATGTTAGCAGTGGATATGTTAGAAGGGATATTTAGAATAAAGTTGCAAGCAAACCCCATGAATGAAAAGATAAGTTATAGAACAGTGGAAGTACTAAGCCTTCAAGCCCAAGGCTAGCGACACAACTTACAAGTGACTTCCTAGGATTTCAAGAGATGATTGACCTTGCAGACCCTGATTCAACCAAAAAGAATAAAAAAACATTAATCTGGTTATTGATCTTAATGAAGGAATGCAAAACATTTGCCACTGCACTAACGCTGCAGTGAGCAATCAAAAGTCATCTTAAATGATGGAGAAATTACCACTCAGGCAAGGCCAACAAGCACATAAAGGAAAGGTGGAAGCAAAAGGGGAAGGCAGCCATCAATATTATAAATGCACTGAACTTCATCAGAGAACGACGTTGAGAGAAAAGCTTGCAGAGATGCATTGGCAAATGGTGAGTTGAAAGGCACTTAGCCAACTATCCTTTCTTCATGGTTCATTGATTGAATGCACTGCCCTCAGTCAGCCCTCCCCAGGGATGTTTTTGTAAGTGGTTTTATCAGCTATGTCAACTTTGTCAATGATCGCCATTGCACTATGTTTATATGTTGTTTTTTGTATATTGTTGGTATGCCCTTGATAGAAGAAAGGGGAATTGATCATTTGGTGGTCTTCAAAGATATTCCAGTTGGGAATGATTTTTTATTTAAGGAAAGTGTCCAGATTTTGGAATGCCAATCATCATATGCCACGTAATCTGGCTTCGTTCATTCCGAGAGAAAAGATTATGTTTTGGCCTATCAAAAAGACATAAGACATAAACATTCTCTTGGATATAAAATAAACCGATGGTACTCTAGCCAATAGCATGAAGCGACATATAAAAGGACAATACCAAAAATTAACGCATTCTTATCTACTCTAGAGCATAACTTTTATATTGCACAATAAAAGAAGTTATATGTGCAAGGATCAAGTATATGCTGCTGCATTTCAATAGAGAAAAAATGCAAGATGTTTTGTAGAATGTGAGATAACTAAGAAGTACCGAACAAATTAAACAGACAACAAAAATAAGCCCAAACATGACTAGTTAGCATGGATCTTGAAGAAGGTGAAGAAAATAAACCATAGCTTGCAACTACAATCACAAAATGCATGCTAGGGAATTTGTATGGAACAAACAGAAAGCCAAAAACAAACTTGTATTTGATAACTCGAAAACTAAATATGTCCAACTAAGTCTTCTCCGTAACCAAGAAAAACCAAGGATGATGAGAAAAAACATACTGCATTACATCTTAGGCTTTAGAAACGTCAAATAATTGATTAAAAAAATACTCAAGGTAGTCAGATTCTTAAGAATATATTCTAAGTTTAGTTGAGAAAAATTCACAAAAAGAGACTGATGAGTAGGAATCTAGGATGATAGAGTTGAACAGTCCCAATCCTTTTTTACTCTGAAAATTAAATATTGTATATGTCTGAAATATCCTCCCTTATACTGAAGAAATTAATGCTAGGAAGAGATGTTTGAGTTTTAAATGACAATACAATTGATTTACATCAATGTCTATTTCTTTCATTTCCTTAAGTATAACAACTATGGAGACCCTGAAATGATAGGATAACTTTTTCTTTTTATCCACTACAGAATGTATAATTGTATGTAAATGAGACAAATTTGAGATTCAAATAAATAAGACATTCAATCCAGCTCTCACACACACTACAGAGGGACTAACTAGAAGTGGCATTGTGGCAATAAACAAAGATTCAACAAAAATAATGCATTTCAATATTATTAAGTTACTAGGAAACAATATGTGGCCAAAAGTCATTGTACATCATCTTTGCACCTGCTACTAAAATTCCCAGCATGGTGCTAGACATTATGCAACAGCGGATACATTCCCAACCAGTGTAAGATAAGCCTCTTTCCATAATATATGATTTGCAAGCATTTTCCCAAAGAGATAGAGGTAAAGCAATGCAAACTCACTATTGTGGTGGAGGTGGTGGTCTTTGCATCATTTGTTGACCCATATTTGGTGGTGGTGGAGCTGGTTGCAATCCCTGTCCTTGAAGCTGTTGCATAGGAAAACCCTGCAGCGGTGGCGGTGGTGGACGTCCCATTTGAGGGCCCGGAGTAAAATTTGCCATTTGACCACCACCTATAGGTGGTGGTGGCATTGGCGGGCCTCCACTTCCTTGATGTTGCAATGGCCCACCAGGAGGCATAGGTCGAGGCTGTCCATTCATTGATGATGGAGGTGGTGGTGGAGCACCCATAGGGGGCATAGGACCTCTTGGTGGAGGCAAAGGAGCCCCACTTGGAGGTGGTGCTCCTTGTGGTGGTGGTGGAGGCGGTCTAGGAGGACCACCAGGAGCTGAAGTACCACTAGCAGTTGCTGGTGCAGCACCCTTATTAGCTTCCATTGGTTTGACTTTGAAGTAAAGTTGCAGCTGCCAAAGAAAAAATTCAGTTCTAAATTTAACAATCCACATCTTCAAACAATTTTAAAATTAGTAATGAAAAACAGAAAAAATATCTACATGTATCTACTGGGCATCCTATCGAGCAGTAATTCATAAACAAATGGGCAACAACATAAATAACATATCTGCAGAGTAAGGTTATATGTAATAACCGTAAACATTTTTGTATCCGGATCCCAGTGGGAAAAGAACTTGGAGGTTGACTTGTCTATCTCTATACTAGGAACCTGCAAAAACAAGAAAAAACAAAGATTGAACATAGTTAAATTACACAATCAGAGGAGGAAGCATTCGCAGAGCTTAAACCATTTCTTAAAATCACATACCTTGAATGCAATAATCTCATAGGGCTCTGCTGCAAACAGAAGAAACTGGTACCGTTTATCCCATGCTTGAACCCTCTAGAAAGAAGAAAAAACGAACAGTTATGACTCTGTTAATACATTTTATGTCACTTTTCTTATGACAATTTCTTAAAAAATCGTGAATATTTCTATGGTTAGTTATTCAGCATGTAGTGGGCTTGCTGACCCACAACAAATACTAACAAATCACTCATCATGCCCTATCTCTGTAACTGAAAGAAATGGAGGAATCTCATTTGTTGTAACGAAAAAAGAATTGTCTGTCACAACTGAAAAGCAGCTATTGAATTGGGACGACAGATATGAGTGGGGGACCTTTTTTGTGCTGGAAACTAAGAGCTAGGGGCGGTCACTGATCAGCATAGAAGGGCATATTTTCCCTTTACAAAAGCGAAAGTGAGAGGCAATCTGTGATTCAGGAGGGAGAAAATATCTTGGTGAGAAAAACAAGGTGGGGTACCTCCATGGTATTTCCCTCCCTCAGTCATGTAAAATTTCTTTTCTGCAGTAAGATTTCTAGTCCCTGCATTGCATTTTAACATAAGTTCACTGTTTCCAGTCTGGTGTTTTTAGTTATCATCTCACTGTTCACTGTTTGTCCCTCAAACATTAGCATGACTATAGTTATGTATTTGTACCCAGTGCTGCTGTTAATATATTACATAATGTTAGTAAATACTGATGTCTTTGAGGTGCCTCTTGGGCGTATTTATATTCGTATTTGACTGACCACCAAATCTGCTATTGAGTTTCTGCAACAAGATGATATCTGCGGTGATTATATCTATCCAGGCCACAAATCATCAAGGATACCCAAGAGTTCATGTGATACTATAGATAATGATGCAAACCATCTGCTTAATGTGGTTCTGATAGGGATTCTTGCATGGATAAACTTAACCTGCTCTCCAGATTTTGCTAGAAATGAATTTGGCAGGGAATCCACATAAACTATTGGTATGGAGTTTGCAGTAAACAGCATTAACACTGACGGGAAAGAAAGCAAGGACCAGATCTTGTTTGGTGCTAGATAAGAAAGAGCTGTTAATCGTTCCCTTCGAAATGTAGAAAGGCGATTCAAGGAGTTTCATCACCACACCAAACACTACCATTGAGGATTTATTCTCGATGAGTGTGGTGATCTGGAGTTTTCCTCAACATAGCAACTTTTTCATAGGTGACTTCCTCAATATGCAAGCATTAGTTTTTGGAAGGGGATCTGTAGAGGAGGATTAATAGGAGCAAAAAGAGTTTAGTCATTAATACAAGTTACAAATTGTACTTACAATTGAATGGGATTACATTAGGAATTTCTGCTGGACGTTTTCTGTAAGCTCTGGCAGAGGAGCAGTGAATAAATGTCACAAATCCCCATCATGATTGCATTAAGCATTGCTCTGGGAAATCCAAGAAAAGGAGGAAACAGCCTTTGGTATGAAAAATGAGGAGCTTACTGACAATGGTAAAGGGACAGAAGAGAGAATAAACAAATACAATCAATATCCAGGACGCCCATAAGGCAGAGAAAAGATGCAGAAGCTGTGGAGATGTGTAGTACTATTAAAGGCATTCACATGTTGCCTCAACAATGTCTATTTACACCCCACACCCAACATCGATTACCCAATGGTCTGTCGCCATTGAAGCAAGGGAGGCAGAGTACCTGTGTACAAGAGTAGTTGATCTCAATTGAAATGTGACTCAGACCAAAGCTTTGGAGACCTGCTCTCAGCCTGTGGTTATTGTGTTCAAACATCATGCAGAAGATTGTTCATCCATTTACAAAATGGCTCAGAAACTTGGGGCTAAGATTGAAGTTTGAACACACTCAAAGGTAAATATTAAATATATGTATGCCGCAGTATGCTTTATTTACATCTATTCAATAGAGCACAAAAGGAAATCTTATGAAGCATTGTTTATCAAGACAAAATCCTTTTGTTGATGGCAGCTACCTATGCTAGTCTTGGCCTTTATCATACTATATTTCTAGCTTGGCAAAATCTACTCAAGTCTAGTGTACAATATTACTAGAAAGATATATCTCTCCCAGGGAAGAATGACCAGACTAGTGCACACAACTACATAAGACATTATCAACATAGTAGAGACATCGGAAGGCCCTTTGACAGATGATATTTCAGTATCATTGTCCTGTGACTGCCATACTCATTTGGTTGATCAATGACTGCAAGTGCAGCAATGCTGACTTTGTACAAGAAATAAAATCATTCATAGAGTTCTGGAAGGTGATTTACCTACCTTCCAGAAACCAGTTCATACGAATGGTTCAAACCTGAGTCACCGTGTTTGCCAACTTTAATCCTTGAAGTTCGCAATTCGGGCAATTTCATGGGCAGCCATTTAAATTCTTTGAAGTTTGGCATGAAATTTGTTTAAATTCTGATTAAATTAGTTTAAGTTCGAAATTATAAAATTCAGAATAAATTTCGACATCAAGGTTGAGGAAAATTAAGTTTGAGTTTCATGGGCAAACAATTAAATTCTTTGAGGTTTGGTATTAAATTTGTTTAAATTAGAAATTCAATTAAATTTGGAGATTAAATTAGTTTAAGTTCGAAATTCAGAAATCAAAATCGCTTAAATTTGAATTTAAATTTAGAATTATATATTTCCTCAAACTTAGTACCAAATTTTATCACGTCATTTTGCACTTATTCTCCAAATTTTATTCCTCGAGGGAAGACTCATTCTCTCCAGATTACACTTTGTTTAGTGTCGGAAGAATGGCCCAAGGTGGGGAATAGACCAGGACAGTCATTCCTTAGGGCAGACTCATTCCCTCCAGGTTACACTTTGTTTAGTGTCGGAGGAATGGCCCAGGGTAAGGAATGGTCCAAACATTTCTCGAGGGCGAACTCATTCTCTCCAGGTTACACTTTGTTTAGTGTTGGAGGAATGGCCCAGGGTGAGAAATGGTCCAGGCTCAGAAATCAGAAATAATCCTTCTTCCTTGGTTGAGAAGAATGGGGCAGATAGTCTATTGTTGATATTCTATATTGAGGGTAGACATTCTTTCAGATGTCACAGACGTGAGTGAAAGATTGGCCCAGATGATTATTGTTGATATTCTATACTGAGGGCAGACACTCTTTCAGATCTCACAGACGTGAGTGAAAGATTGGCCCAGTTGATTAAGTTTTTATCATAACATTTTTTCTATGCAGATGAAGACTACTGTGATGGCAGACATTCTTTCAGATCTCACAGACGTGAGTGAAAGATTGGCCTAGATGATACAGTTTTTATCATAACATTGTTTCTATGCAGGATGCTCTGAGATGTTTGTTATGGAGACTATATGACAGTAGATGAGGACTATTGTGGTGAATATGTTTCGCCGTTCACAACCTTCCGTTGCTGATCAAGTACTTGTGTGTTACTTGATGTGGTAGTTAACCACTGGATTGTAGTTCTGTACTACTATGAATAGACACAGGTGTGTTCTGTCCTTGTTCTAATTGCCTTGAAGACTATCAGCAGTTTATTGGAGACAATGATCATTTAGATGAATGATGAACAGAGATTTTCCAGACGGAAAACAGTTCAGATCTTTTACTCCTCTTGTATCACTCTATGGTGAGAGTGACTTATCCAACATCATATCTAACTACTCAGATGAAGTATGGTTTCGATAGATGATGCAGCTGATGGTGTTCGTGATGCTCATGATCTAGTCATGAAATAGTCTAGATGACTATATTGATGCTACCGGGTAAATGGTATGTTTTGTGCTCAAGTCCATTACCTGTAAATACCTCTCTAGCTAGGA
>JZKD02S1699461.1:627407-651510 GCA_000966675.3 Picea glauca
TATTGTTTGTACCTGTCGTATCCCTGCCATATCGAGATCCTGACTTTTCAAAAATCTGACGGATCCGTATCCGCATCCGGATCCATATCCGAATCCTGGTAACATAGATTTTTGGTCAATGTAGGGTTATGATAGAATCTATGACAGTTATGACAGATTCCTCTTATATAGTTATCACGGCTTTATGACGGGTTCCTCACACAATTATAACACATTCCTTTCATGGAAGAATGTGTGAAATCTATTCTAGGCAGAAGTTGGGAACATTGCTTAGGAGAAATTTATTGTTATGCGGGGCGCTTTCTTTGAGGTCTATTATTAGCAGTTAAGTTTTGTAACTGATTTTCCCACTTGTCAAGTTTGACTAGATGAGGGAGGGTGCAATAGTTAGGGTTATATATTGATCAAAGTTACACAAACCGTGTGTGCAACCACAATCAGCAGAAGATTCCAACGCAGGTGCGATACTTTTCCCGAAATTAGGAATAGGGGAATCAGAACCCTAACCCTAGCTTTTTTAATCAACATATAATTAATTTAATTTTATATGGAAAAAAAGGAACTAAAATCTGAATTAAAGCATATCTTCTATTTAGCTTTCTTATCCATAATGAGGAATGAGATTCATCAACAATAAATACCAAAACTAAACTAGCAACTGAAGTCCTCATGATAATCTAATCTCCAAACAGTGGTAGAATATTGAAAAATAATGAACGAAACACTTTCTATTGTGCTCCAAATTCTTCTTAGCTAAAAACCCTCTCAGACAATAAAACAGCAACAAGAACAAAGAATGATTTGGAAAGTACTTTTATCCTTTTATCCTGCCTCGTTCTTTCTGATGGACTCACTGTGTTAGACTAAACTTCAGGAATACTCATAATTTGACCTATGCATATCCACTCTGAAAAGTTAAAAAGTGTCAGTAATGAAGTGACTAAAGAGGCTGTCAAAGATGCTACTAAATTACAATAAGCATGTTGAGTACATGTCCTATAGCACCGTCAGTTGGCAACACTAGTTAACCAGCCAGTCCAGTAAGATGTTGTGGCACCAAAAGGATACTATAATTAAAATTGTGGTGCAGCTAGTTATCTTGTTGATACAAACTGTTGATAATGATATCCAGGAAATAAATTAATAATGTACTAATTTGAGAAGGGTGGAGCTATTGGAAGGGACTTCAATGTCAAAGGCATCCTCTGTAAGAGATATTGAATATACACGTAAATGTATGAAATAATTAGAAAAACTTCAACTACCTATAACCACCTCCAGATTGTATAGAGAGATCTAGGAGAAAGATACATAGATCTACCCTGGACGATTGTGAGAGACTATTTCAGATAGGTAGATCTACCCTGGACAATTGTGTGAAACTGTTGGCAACCTCTTGAGGGTTGCTAAAGCATATGTGTACCTTTTGCTCATCATTAATAAATCTACCATTCTCTGCTTTTTTCTGAATTTGTTTTCTGAGATATGTTGGTGTACCATTAATAAATCTACTATTCTCTGTTTTTTTCTGAATTTGTTTTCTGAGATATGTTGGTGTACATGGCTTACTCTTGGTGAACAAACATGTCTGCATAAATCTTCTATATGAAATTACGAATTGGTTAGATCATTCTACAGTTTTACTTAGTAGCCCCAACTTTTAGCCTTTAGGTAAACCCCATGTGGCCCCTTCTTCGTTAAACCCATGTACCATTTTTATAATATGCATTTCCCATCTTTTTAGTCATTAGTGGAATCATTCCTGTGGATGGGAACAGTTCCCAACCTTAAAGAATTGTTTCGTTCCATAGGATACAATTGCACTAAAACCCTAGGTGATTCATCTAACATGATCAGAATCCTTTCAAACTGGAAACAGATCCATCAATCAAAAACAGAAAATTTGCAGGAATCTGATCCTGATCGACGATTCCACGGTTCTGATATGATTCAGGTGAGGATGTGGATATGCCTAGGGCAATTTCCGGTAACTTCAATATTCATACATGCAAGGTGTGTAAAGTTTAAACACATAGTGTCGATCACATTTCATCTTTTGTAGGGCTGATCTCATCTCTTGATATCTAGTGTTTAAACTTCTTAATTTTCCATTCATATCTGAAGCTTTGATTGGGGTTTCAGTCTTTCTGTTTTAGTTACAGAATAAATTCATTGAATGTAAATCTGTGTATCATGTATGTAAAATTATGACAGAAAGAATCTCATTTCCATTTGGCACAAACACAATTTGAAGATGTCTATAGCACCATAGCCTCTGTCATTCCCCCAAAAACTTTTGGCTAACCATCTTTCCCCACTACTCACCCCTCCTCTTGGACCTTGATATCAGCTCCATGGTCTCCCATACTTTCACTCTCGATGATATCCTCAGGCAGCCCCTGACCCAGGTTACCTCCCTCCCACACCCTATTATTTTTTACATATCAAGATATCCAGGAGGCAATCAGAGTGATGAATACCAGAAGAGCAATTGATAAGGAGGGGTTCCAAGCTGAATTCTTCAAGCATAGTCTTCACGCCCTCTAAGGTCACATTGTCATTCTATTTAATCATATTTTCTGCACAGGCTTCCCACAAACTTGGTCACATCACACTATCCAACCAATTCACAAATTCAACTACAATGCAAATCCTAACAATTACAGAACAATCATGGTTGGTCATACTTTCTCAAAGCTCTACACCACTGCCCTCCACTTGAAGCTTTCTAAGGAGCTTGAACAAAGACACCTTTGAGGCAAGGGACAGCCTGATTTTTGACCTGCCTATCGAACCATTGGTCACATCCTCACACTCCAAGCCATCACTGAGGAGGCAAGATACCACTCTTCAAAAGTCTATTGCTGTTTGTGACTTTCAAAAAGCATTTGACTCGGTCCCACGTGAGTCCCTGATCCAAAGGCTTAGAGACATTAGGATTTACGAGACTCTCCTAGTAGGGATCATGTGCTTGTACAAGTCTGTCCTATGTCATCTCAACATAGCACACGAAATGTCAAATTTTATCATGAGTACCACTAGGGTCAAATAGGGATGCCACTATCTCCCACCTTGTTTTGGATCTACATCGATGAGTAGGAATCTCTCGTCCACAAGCATATACAGGATGATGGCAAGTGCCTTCTCCAGCAGGTCTTCATTTCTATATTTCTTTTTGTTGATGATTTGATCCTTTTAGCACCCTCCCCCAAGGGTCTTCAGAGATAGTTGGATGCAAAGGTCCTTTTTTATGACCTTCAACGGTTCATGATTAACCTAGGTAAAACCAAGGTTATGATCTTCGACGAGTCAAAAAAGATCTTCTCAAAATATTATTTCTTTATCAAAGAGGAGGATGTCAAGATTATCATCTCATACACTTACTTGCAGGTCCAATTCTCAAGGCCTCATTTGAGCCTTAGGCATTCTCTTCAACCTCGGGTCAACAATGGCTATGTTTTCTCATCACTACATGAAATACGATGCTTCCAACATCATTTGCAAGACATCTCACCCTAGATGTCTGTCATGGAATGCATTATCCAACCCATGGTTGTCTACAGTTCAGAGGTTTGGGGGCCTTGTTTGTTAGAGTCTGTTTGGGCCATGGCTGAGAGGGTGTAAACTTTACTCCTTCGACACTTCAATAAATGCAAGCAAATAGTCTCCATGCCCATCATCGTTGCTAAGTGTTTATGTTTTGGTAGTTGCGGGAGGATCTTTCCCTCCTAGATGACCTTTCTTAGATGCAGAGAAGATTCTGGAAGCAAGAGATCCATTAAACAAATATTGAAATACCCTAGAAGAGAAGTCAGCCCAGAAGAATAAAGTAATAATGAAAAGACACTTGTCCAGAGAAGAAGTCGGCCCAATCTAGTGGCCAGGAAGACTATACATAGAGGACGTCTTGGCTCATTTGTTCACTCGCTCACACTCTCCCGACTACACAGAAGCAAGGCACGAGTTTGGAGGAGGTGACGCAATAGTTGCAACTGCACAGTTTATTCTTGTTCAGTCTTTTGGTATCTCACTCTTGTGCGCTACTCCTTGAGGAGGAGTTGGTTGTGTTCCTGGGTGTTAGTGGGTCACCTTTGTATGGTGCTATTGTTGCAGTTGGGGTGGTATTTCTGGTTGAGCTAGCACTTGTGCTAGGGTTTATCAGATTGGACTTGCTTTGTGAGCAAAATCTATCTAAGTAAAGGTTAGTGTGCTCGAGGGTGGCATATATGGATGCCTATGGTTGGGTGACAATGATGTGGCATTGTCTATGGTTAAACGAGCATACCAAAACTCCAACATGGTATCAGAGTTGGTTCCCTTCATAACAGTTTGACCACTGGAAGGAAGATCATCATTTTCCCCATTGTCAAGCTCGTTGAGCACTTACTGAACTCACTAAGAAGGTCGCCTAAGTAGGGCACATCTCTTCCCCAGATCAAATCTACAAATTTCTGAAATTGAGAAATTATGGTTTACTCATAAAACCCTAGGTCTACAGTGCCAGTTGCAATTGCAGGGCCAGTTCCTTCATGCAAGTTGTTTTGTGTCAGTTGCAGCACTAGTTACAGTGCCAGTTGCAATACCAGTTGCAGTGAAAATTTCTGTGAAGTATTGGGACTAATTTTTGGTTGTCCTAGTGCGCCTTACCCTAGTGCATCCCCAACTACCTTTAGATTACAAGTTTTAGGGTTTATCGTTGCTGTCGGATGGTGTCGTTGTTTTCCGAAAGTATTGATCCAAGCGGATATCGGTGGCCACCCACCTTCTCCAACTGGCCCAAAACATGTTTCTGACAATTTTGGTAATTTACTATTTTTAGCAGTTTTTAACTTATGGGGCCATTTTGAGGCCCTAAATGATGTTTTTTGAGAAAACGGGGAGCAACACGGATCGTAGATCGATGTTGCTCACCCAAAAGTTGTAGTTCTCGAATAGATCTTTCCAACGAGCTATCGTGCACCCCAAACGAAGATCGTATGCCAAAGTTACGCCCCTGGGAAGTTGACGTATCAACTACCCCCATCGGGGCCCACAAACCTTTTGGCTTTTCATCTTCTGGGGTTAGGGTTTTGGATTTTACTTATGTTAAAAAGGCCCTTAGAGCCTCATTGTAATAATCATCTTCACACGGATGCGAGTAGCCATCACATCTCTTCTCAGAGATAAGCTACCACCATTCTAGCGAGTCTTTCACTCTGTATTTTATAGTCTCTGTACATTTATTTCATTAATAGAAATCTTTTATTATTGTATATCTGTGACTCTTGTTATTTCCGCTATATCTCGGTTATATTGTTGTCCCTCTTGCAATATCTCTGAATATTTCTGTGTTATATCTCCGTTCTCATTTCGTGCCGAAAATAATCCGGATCAGGTATGTACTTGTATATGTTTAAACTGTATCACTATCTTAAGGGTGTTTGCAACATAAGGGATCTTTTATCCAAGCACAAGATCAAGAAACTATAGAAGACAACCCAGGTGGGAACAGCAACAGCTAAACTTCAGGTTTGATATTTTTATATTGTTGCAGTTTAAGCAAGTGTTGTAACTAGAATAGCAGTCTTTAAATTCTATTATTACTATTGTTATTGCTAGCTTAGCAACACTTGATTATTGTTGGTACGACTACCATTAATAATGCACTTGTTTACAAGATAAATTAATCTCCTCTAGGAGATGTTCTTGCTTGACCTTGTTCAGGGCAGGTTATCTTGTAAACTCCATGGAGGTTACCATGGAGATATCATTGTTCTTGTTTCTTGTTACGAGCAGGTCACGAGTAATAGCTCTTAGAAGGAGCTATGATAACGGTTGCAGGAAGCAACTATTTGGACAGTCTCTAGCTGAGACATAGAACTGTGTACACGAACATACACACACATGTGAAGTAGAAGATGAAGAAGAGTATCTCTTATGGAGATTGACTGTGAGGAGCAGAAGGCTCCAAAGATGATCGTCTAGTTGATTTGACCACTCTTCAAATCATCAAGAAGAGTCAGTAGTTCCATAAGGGCCTACCTAGAAACGATGCAGTAAACAAGCATGTTCTTGTGATACCTTGCATAATGCAAAGGAGATACAGATACATGACATTGATAAGCCATACTATGAAGAGAAGCAAATGACTCCACCAGTGGTGAGGCAGGCAACCCCACCAAGTACCAACTCAAAAGGAGCTAGATTTCAAAGGGAGTCAACACTTAGGATCTAGTAGGTAGGAGCAACCTCCCAGTACAGTCCATACGAGATCAAACTTCAAAAGAAGTCAACAGATGCAGCAAAAGTAGGTGGCTCCGGAGATCGTATAGACTCAGAGAGAGTCAAGCTTCAGAGGGAGCATTCAGACTCAGAGCAAGCCTGATCTCAAAGAGAGTCAGTTGATTCAGAAGAAGAGAGAGACATCTTCCGAAACTTGAGGAGGCTAGATCATAGCTTCAGAGGCTTCTAGGAGATGTGAAATCTCCTAGGAGGATTCCCTTGTCACTAGTAGATCTTGCTACAGTGACAGCCAATCAGAAAGACTGTGATATAGACTTGTCTCGGTTCCAGAAACCACACATACTATGTGGCATTGATTCAGAGCCTTTCACCTTTGAAGAAGCTATTGAGAAGTAGGAATGGAAGGATGCCATGATGGAGGAGTATCAGTCCATCATGAAGAATGATGTGTGGGAGGTGGTTTCGAGAACAGAAGAGAAGTCATTAGTGACTTCCAAGTTGATGTACAAGATCAAGCATGCTGCAGACAGAAGCATGAAGTGAGATTTGTGGCTAGAAGATTCTCCCAGTAAAAGAGAGAAGATTATGACGAGACACTTGTTCTAGTAGCCAGAAGAAGTGTACATAAAGCAGCCACAAAGATACATGAGAAGGAGTCTCATGTCTGCAGATTAAAGGAAGCTTTGTACAAGCTTATGCAGGCACCCAGGACATGACATACTAGATCAAACAGTAATTTGATGAGCTTGGGGATGGTTTCCCATTGATCCTACATGTGGATGGCATGTTTCTGATAGGAGATGAGAAGCTCATAGTTGCGTGCAAGAGGGAGCTCGTTTCAGAGTTCGAGATGAAGGATCTAGGTTTGATGCATTACTTCTTGGGATTGGAAGTGTGGCAGAGATCAGATGAGATTTTCCTTATCCAAGGAAAATATACTGTTGAGATTCTATAGAGATTCGAGATGATGGACTGCAAGTCCATGACCACACCCATGACGATAAATCTAAAGCTCTTGAGTGACAAATCTTCAGATTTGGTGGATCCCACGATGTACAGGCAATTGATTGGATCCTTGATGTACCTGGTTAACACCAGGCCAGACATATGCTTTGCAATGAATACCTTGAATCAACACATGGTTGAACCTAGACAGGTACATTGGATGGCAGCAAAGCATATGTTGAGGTACCTTCATGGTACGGTTGGATATGGATTGAGATATGTCTCGTGTGGAGATGTGAAGTTGCAGGGATATACAGACTCTGACTGGGCAGGGAGTGTAGTGGATCGGAAGAGTACTTCTGGATGTTGCTTCAGTCTGGAATCAAGCATGATCTCCTGGTTGAGCAGAAAGCAGACATCAGTGGCACTCAGTACTTCAAAAGAAAAGTATATCGCAGCAAGCGTGGCAAGTTGTGAAGCAGTATGGCTCTGGAAATTGCTAGCCAAGATATTTGATCTAGAATTGGAGCCAACTTTGATACATTGTGACAATCAAAGTTGCGTGAAGCTTACCGAGAACCTTGTATTCCATGACAGGTCTAAGCATATAGAGATCAAATATCATTACATCTGGGGCATGGTGGAGAGGAGAGTTGTAGAGCTCCAGTACATATCCACGAACGAGCAGATAGAGGACATTCTCACCAATCCCTTGTCAAGAGTGAAGTATGAGTGCTTCAAGGACAATCTTGGAGTGTTGTCGAATGTCCACCCTCGTTGACAGGGAGGTGTGTTGTTTCTTCTCATGCCGACTAACCCCTCTGGCCAAGGGTTCCCTGGATCAGTCACATGAGGTGACTAAGGGAGTAATGCATTGTCGGACCTGCTGAGAGAAGAAACATTACACACGTAGTCGTAAGACTATGGCAAAGGTTGTGTGACTTCGGACTGTAGTTGTGTGCTACTTCGGTGGTTGTGTACCACTGGCGGAGACTGTGTGTCTCTGGACAGTAGTTGTGTGCTACTTCAGTGGTTGTGTACCACTGGTGGAGACTGTGTGTCTCTAGACAATAATTGTGTGCTACTACGGTGGATGTGTTCCACTGGTGGAGGCTATGTGACTCCGGACAGTAGCTATGTGCTACTTCGGTGGTTGTGTACCACTGGCGGAGGTTGTATGACTCCGGACAATAGTTGTGTGCTACTTCGGTGGTTGTGTACCACTAGAGGAGACTGTGTGTCTCTGGACAGTAGTTGTGTGCTACTACGGTGGATGTGTTCCACTAGCGGAGGCTATGTGACTCTAGACAGTAGTTGTGTGCTACTTCAATGGATATGTTCCACTAGCGGAGGCTTGTTGAGATTTGGGTACTTTGGAAAGTGGTCCCCTTGTGTTTGTGAGCCTCTAAACACAAGTGGGAAATATTTTGTACTATGTACCATGTACTTTATGCCTAATTTCACTTTGACTGAGGAGATTTAAGTCAAAAGTGAAATTTGGTCATTTTAGCCTAAAATGCCTATTAATTCACTTTGTAGGTGAATTGAGGGACATAAAGATAAACTATGGAAACTTAAGTAAAGTGGGTGTTGAGTTGAGATTCTTTTGGAGAGATCTCAACCATTGATTAGAGATGAGATGGGATGATCTCATCCACCCATATTTTAGGTTTCCTCATGTTTCCTTAAAGAGGGGCACATAGAGCAAGGAGAGGCTCATTCACTTGTATGTTCACCAAGAGAGTTTGGAGAAGGGCAAGAGGATGAGAATGGACGCATTGGGAGAGGAGAGCTTGGGCGCCTCCTTTCATGGAGGGCTCATAAAGGCTTAGGGCTCAACTTATTTGTGGTGGTTATTCTTGCTTGGAGGAGGGTGCACTTGAGGAGGAGGGCACACAGCTAGCAGGGAGCATCTATACTTGGAGGAAGTCAAATCTGATTGTTTCAGTGGAGAGGCAGCACACAAGAGCACATTGTGGTGCAATGGTTTCTTCTTCAGAGCATCCACGTTCAAGGGCGCTTCACTTCAATGGATATAGCAACAAAGGAATAGGGCGCACTAAGCTTGGGCGCATATCTTTGTGGATCCTTTGGCAAGGCTCGAGAGGAGCTTGCTATGTATACAGGTTCCTTTGTATTTTATTACTTGTTGCATCCCATGCTTTAGACACTACTTATATATACTTCCATTCTAAACTGGTTTCCCCGGGGGGATTTTATCTAAGGTCATGTTGACCAAAAATATTTGTGTTCATTTCATGCATGTTTAGAATTGTAAATCAGCATTTAGAGTTGTAAAGATCTAGAGGTAGTGTTATTTGTTTTGAGTATATTGCATGTGCTAACATTGAGATAATAAATCACTTGCAAGGTCACCTCAAAAGGACACTTAACCATCAAAACTGTAAGCAGAAAGTACTTGACTGTTTGCTGTCCTAAAACAGCAGCAAAGGACAGTCACAGAGATTGAAACTTAGAGCCCAACAAGAGGTCAAACACAAACCTGTTGGGCAACCTCATAGTACCTCAAAATTTCTACAAGACTGTGTGACTCCGAACAGTAGTTCTATGCTACTACAGTGGATGTGTTCCACTAGCAGTGACTGTGTGTCACTGAACAGTAGTTGTGTACTACTTGGCAGTTGTGATCTATTGGATCACATTATAGTACTTGTGTGCTACTAGTTGATTGTCATAGAGATTACCAGATCCCTTGATGTAGTTGTGTGTGCTATCGCTTGATCGCAAAGACTGTGCATGATGATTACAGCTACCGAAGACATTGTAGCAGTCATGTGCCTGCTAGCAGATTGTAGAGTAGTCAGTGGACTACCAGATAAAGACATTGTAAAAGATGCCTCCCTAACTAAGAGGGAGTGTTGATGTTTTGGTAGTTGTGGGAGGATCTTTTCCTCCTAGGTGACCTTTCTTAGATGCAAAGAAGATTCTGGAAGCAAGAGATCCATTAAACAGATATTGAAATACCCTAGAAGAGAAGTCGGCCCAAAAGAATAAAGTAATAATGAAAAGACACATGTCCATAGAAGAAGTCAACCCAGTCTAGTGGCCAGGAAGACTATAAATAGAGGACGTCTTGGCTCATTTGTTCACTCACTCACACTCTCCTAGCTACACAAAAGGAAGGCACAAGTTTGGAGGAGGTGACGCAATAGCTGCAGCTGCACAATTTATTCTTGTTCAAGCTTTTGGTATCTCTCTCTTGTGCGCTACTCCTTGAGGAGGTGTGCTACCTTTGAATGGTGTTGTTGTTGCAGCTGGGGTGGTATTTCTGGTTGAGCTAGCACTTGTGCTAGGGTTTATCTTATTGGACTTGCTTTGTGAACAGAATCTATCTAAGGTTAGTGTGCTCGGGGGTGGCATATATGAATGCCTATGGTTGGGTGACAATGATGTGACATTGTCTATGGTTAGACGAGCATACCAAAACTCCAACACTAAGTTCTGAACTCGCCCCTTATGCCTTAAGACTATTTTCAATCTGGTCTCTTTCCTTTATCATGTTTGGGGCTACATTGACTAAATGGCAAGTCAAGATCAATACCCTTACTTAGCCTATTGTTCTTCAAAGTCCATTGCTTTCACTAGCCACCCCGGATGAGCTCGTGGTTGGCTTGAGAGGGTCTCGGATCTTCTGAACTTTGTGGGTATTTTAATAGACCAACTCCCTCCATTCAAAGACTCACTTGATGCACCTAGTTGCCTCCTACCTACTAGATAGTAATTGACAGGATCATTCAGAAGGAAATCTACAAGTGGTACACTCACTTGAACAAATCTAACGAACAATTTGTGGCAACAGATGGCCTTTTATGCCCAGCACTTCATAGAGCTGAGGGATGGGCTCATTGTTTGACCACCATACACTCAATGCATTGGATGGATGCACTCTACAACCCCCTAGGTCAGTTCAAAGTGGGTATGCATATACTTCAAGTGGAGGCCAAGCACCAACTTGCCCAATAGGACATGATCTACCAGTTGTGCCATCTTCAAGGAGAGTGGGGAGCATTTAATCTTCTACTACCCCATTTAGCATGGATCTAAGGTGGCTTCACTATTTGTTCAAGGAATCATGGACCCTTTCCAACTTCTTTCGATTTTCCAACCAGTATTGCTTGGCTTTATACATCTAGGAGACCCATAGAATCCACACTCCTAGATTCTCTGACCAACCCATAGACCAGTGTCCACTTCACTGATCACCTTTGTTTTGATGCTCCCTTCTTGCAAGGGTACCAAGTGACAGATTATTGGTAGTGTGGCCCCTAGTTCCAAATAAGTGTGAGCTAGGGGAGATATTCCTACTTTCAAGAAACCTCAACATCAGTATTGTGTTCCAAACCCTATTCCAATTAGTCAAAAGAAACCACCCACGACTCAATGGCAAGTGTTCACATCCAAGCAACAACATAGTACACTGCAAATTATCTTCCAGCTCCTCTTCCATACAGCATTTTATTTGGAGTTTCCTCCACTTAGCCTCAAATGTTAGGGGAGTGAATGCTTGTGGACCCCAACAAGCCTGCATTCTTATTTGTATTCCAGATGTTGAGTCCATTTCTCCCAAATATGTTTTCCACTATCAGTGCTCAGTTTGCCTAAGCTTAAAGTTGGGGCATAGATTTTATTATCATAGCTTAGAGCAATACTTCACTCTATTTTATTTTCTGCATTTTGTTTTTGAGGAGCCATTTTCCATGCTCCCACAATGTATTGGCACTATTTTACTCAACATTCCCATTGACCTACTTTTGTGGTAATTTGTTAGACATTAATAGAATTTCTTATCTTATAGCAGTTTGGTGTTGATTTTATTGCATGTATGAGAAAGTGTTCTTTCATGGGTGGTGTTTCAAGCAATGTTACTGAGAGCACACCCCCCACTTCTCCCAAGCCCATAACTGCACTCTGAGCAAGAGCACCCTTGGGAGAGCACTCCCAAAAGCAGGGAGCGCACTCCGAGTAGTTTTGGGATGCTCCTTGCCCTTTTAGGAGCACCATGCTCCTTGGGACGCTCTGAAAGCCTAGGAGCGCACTCCCTAGGTGCTCCTTGGGCACTCCCTGAACGCTCCCTAGGTGCTCCCTAGGCACTCCCTAAACGCTCCATGGATGCTCCCCGGGCATTTCTTGGACGCTCCCTAGGCGTTCCCTAATGGTAATGTTAATAGTAAAAGTTGACATTTCCTTTATCTTTATTTTTATCCTTTTACTTAAATTTTTAATATCGCCATTAGTTGTTTCTGGATGTTTGAGAGTGGTTCCAATCCCATCAGACTTCATTTGAAAAAAGTAGAATTTCATATCCCATTCAAAATTAACAGTTTTTAGGATTTTAGGATTGATGGGATTGCAGCATTTTCATTGGATTCTATCACGTATGAGGGTATGTGATTGGCATTTAATCAAGAGCACCAAGTCCTTTATATTCCCCAATGTTGGTGGTGTTGATTGTTAAACTCCTTTGTCATGGCCTTTGAAAATGTACCCTTCACTCAAACCAAAATCGTTAATTAGGCATGTTAAGCCTTTTCTACCATGTTTTAAGGCTAGGATTGTTAGAATTGGTAGCTCGAAGGTACTTTTGTATAGGCAACGCCCAGCATGTGGAAGTGACCGAGCACATTTCTCCCTAGTGATATTATAATGTGTTTTAATAAAGTAACTTGATAAAGTAATTTTATAAAGTTGGGTCTTTTAATTTTTAAATGTAAAAATGACTTTAAGATATTATGGTTCACTTTAGTGACTTAAGTGACCTCAACAGATGATTAAGTAGTGATTGTTGATCTCAAGGGAAAGTGAAGAGTCATTCAAGGGATATCAAGGGTTAGAGGAGTTACATTTTGAAATTGCTTAGAGGCAACTCATGAGGGAGAGAGAGGGCGTACATCTTTAGGACGTACATCTTTAGGAGAGCTTGGAGGGAATGTGAAGGGTCACATTGTCCAAGAGAGAAATTTTTTGCTTGGAGGGAAAGAGTCGCAGTAGAGGGAGTTGGCATGCATCCCTAGGTGAGGGATAGGCACGCATTCCAAAGTACAAGACTACATTTATTGTTGTTCGTACTACAACTACAAGAGGAGGTCGTACAGCAGTGATTGTTGGTCGTACAACAAGAGGAAAGGCACAAAAATCGAGGTTTGTCTTTTAACAGCTGGTTGGCTTGATTTTCTAGGAGATTTTGCTAAGTGAAACCTATTCTACAAGGTACATTACAATGCTGAAATTTTCTGGCACGATTTCCAAGATATTTTGGTACTGTGTTGATTGTACAGGGCCGTAGAGGCCATACAGCCAAGGCACATTTCCCAAGACTGAATTCTAGTTGAGTTTTCTGGAAGAGTATCTTACTAGAAAGTGAGATAAGTACTGTATTTAAATGTTGTTGTAAAGGCTGTTGTAAACTCTGATATTTTCCCTAAAGTTGAATAAGAAATTTTATCCTTCAGCTATCATTTTTCCTGTGTATTCTTCAAGGAGCATTGCCCAGAATTTATGGTGCCAAATGTGCTATTTTGTCTATTGTTAGGAGTTATTTCTTCTGCTGATTTAGTTTCAGATCTATATCATCTAGTGTTTCTGCTCATTAAGTACAGTTATGTATTGGGTTTTGTTAAAATTAATGCAGCTGCAAGAGCCATTCTCCCGGAGAATGACAAAGACCCTAGCTGTGATCTAGGGCCCCCAGTACACTCCTTGGGTTGTTGGTCTGGGACCAAGCAGTTAGAGCCATGGCAAAAGACCCTGATTGAGCCCCCAGTGTATTTCTAGGGTTCTTGGTCAAAGACCAAGTAGTTTTGATGATATAAGTCCCTAGATGTGTTCTAGGGCCCTTGGATGTGTTCTAGGGAATCCTTGCTCTGCGCTTGGATTGATCCTTGGTTGTGTACCTTGGTGGTTAAGCCCCTAGATATATTCTAGAGCCCCCAGATGGGTTATGGGGTATCCTGGTCTGGGACCTAGCAGTCTCTTCGTTAAGTACCAAGTCGAGATGATTTGTAACCTTCTTCTCTCCCACGATGGTCCATGTGATCTAAGAGCAGTTAAGAAGAAGGGCATGATCACATCATTAACCCTCCTTGTATGCTGGGATGATAAAAGCTTATAAGTTATATCATGGGACTCGTGTGGACAAAAATGCCATTAAAGAAGGACTTAACCTTTGAATGTCTTATTGTTTATTAATGAAACCCCTTTGCTTGAGTTATGTCCCCTCCTGTTGATGGTGTGTTGCTTCAATTCTTTACTTCTTCCTAAAGAAAGTTGGTCGCCTTGATCTTGAAACCCCTCTCATTGATTTGTTTTATTACCTTGTTGTCTTTTTGATTTGCCACTTGATATTTTAAATTATAAAATATTATTTCTTTATTTGTTAGATATTAAACCTAACCCTAAAGTTATGGCAAGAGGACTAATATGTTAGCCCTAACCTACCTACCTAAAATTATAAAAAGAGTGAAATATTCTTCACTTATCACATTCACTCTTTGTTAGCCAAATTGAAGACTGAGGTTTTTGTTGCAGCACTTGTAGATATGGTTACTAGGTGGTTGCGGCTCTTCTGTATAGGACAATTTGGGTCCTCTCGGCTCCTCCTTTGTGTGTTCCTGGTCTGCTCTAGCTACCGTGGGTTTATCCCTTCCAACCATGTTTGTTTAGCCTGTCGCTGACCTGTAGAAGTCTTTCCCAGCCAGCCGTAAAGGGTTTTTTTGTTGTTGATTTGTGTTTTGGTACCTTCTTGTTGGTGTCGCCTTGTTGTCTAATTGATGTCGTCCTTGTGTGTTGCCTTATCATGTCTGCTAGCAGCCTTAGTAACCATTGTGAACTGGATTGATAGGGTTGTTCTGGAACTGTTGGTATTTGAAGCAAATTTATGTGGGCTGAAAGTGTTAAGGTTGCTTGTGGTTTTTATTCCAGCCCTAGGTTGGACAGTGTTGTTTTTTTTTCAACCCTTTTACTTAACAGTGACATGGTCCTTAGATTTTCAGCCTGCTGAGTTGGTTTCTAGTTTTCTATCCTAAAAAAGTTCTTATTGGCATTGTCCCTATGATCATGATGAGATTTACCCCGAGGGTTTGATCCATGATCTATTAAGTTTTTTTTTAGCATACATTAAGGAAAGTAACAGCAGCATATCAAGTATTTTTTTGTTCCTTCTTTTAGCTAAGGTAATACTCTGGTCTATGCTATGCTACTTAGTGATTTATGTTATTAGATTATGCATCAGAAATTTTAATGTGTTGTTGATCCAGAATTACAGTAGCAAATGCTTGGAAATTTATAAAATTATTTTTGTTTCTAGCTAGTCTACATTTTGCCCTTAAATTCTAACATGGTATCAGAGCTTAGGGCATGAAAGGAGCTCATTTGTGACAAACTTTTGAGTCTGCATAGATCCTCTACTAAGGGTGTGTTTTTCAGATCAGCATAAAGGTTGTTTTGCATCAGATCTCTCTATAAACAGTCTTCAGTATGGCTTCTTCTTCAGTCAAAGAAGAAGATAGGCTTGAAGGGGCTATAAACTTCAATGCCTGGAAGGCTAGGGTCTTTACTATCCTAAAAGAAAGTGACTCGGATGAGCTGGTTACCAGGGTGATGGAAGAACCTATTTCAAATGCAAGAAGAGCGACATATAAGAAGAGGCAGGCCAAAGCCAAGAGAGTCATTTTTTACTCAGTTAAAGATAGTATGATGCCTCTTATTGCTCACCTAAGGACAAGAAATGAATGCTTTGATGCCTTAGCCAACTTGTATGAAAAGAAGGCCCCAACTCAGAAGAGGACCTTGAAGAAACAACTACGTACAATAAATATGGGAAAGGATGAAACCATATCTGCCTTCTTTTCCAAAATTGCCCAAACAAGAGATCGGCTTGCAGCAATTGAAGTTGCAGTAGATGATGATGACTTTGTACAAACAGCAGTAGATGGTCTTCCAGAATCATGGGAGACATTTCTCTCATCTGTAAATGGAAGAGAAGTTCAACCCAACTTCGAAAGATTATGGCATGATTGCTTGGAAGAAGAGGGCAGACTTAAAAGCATAAATGAACCCTCCATTATCAAAGACCATGCTCTTTCAGAGAAAGCCAAGAAATGTGAGAAGTTTCCTCGGCACAAAGGAAAAGGTAAGAAACCTCAAGGTAAGCACTCTCAGGCTCACTCTCATTTATCTAAAGTAAGATGCTTTAACTGTAACAAGCTAGGTCATTATGCAAAAAACTGCAGGAACCCTCCTTCACAACAGAAACGAAAAGGCAAGTTCAATGCTTCAGTTGAAACTGAAGAAGAAGAGCGCAGAGAAAGTTATCTTGTTTCAGCTCTCTCCGATGTTGTCGCCAAATCAGAAGAAATTTGATTAGTGGACAATGGGGCCTCCAAGCATATGACTGGTTTCAAACAGAACCTTGCAAACTACAAAGATAATAAGTTCAATGTGAAGGTAGAATTGGGTGATGATGGCACTAATGCCATCAAAGGAGTTGGATCAGCGTCTTTTCAGCTTCAGTCAGGTAATGTATTTCACATTTAGGAAATTCTTTATGTTCCTGGTTTAAAGAAAAATCTTATTTCGATTGCAATTCTAGAAAGTAAAGGGTACACAGTAGCCTTCCAAAAGAAAGGCTCTTATGTGGCCCTCAAATGAAAGTATGAGCTCAGCCATGATGATCGGAGTTCAAGAAGGTGGACTTTACAAAATCTTTGGTCAAGTTTTTCAAGCATTAGCTCATGAGATGATCAACCCCTACAAACTATGGCACAAAAGGTTTCAACATCTCAACTATAATGCTCTCCCAGGTTTACAAAAGATGGTAACAGGTATGTCAGTTTTTCCTTTTGAGCATGATAGTATCTGTAGAGGTTGTGCTCTTGATAAAAATACAAAGAAAGCTTACCCTCACAATAATAGAAAAACTAATGGTATCTTAAATCTTATTCATTCTGATCTCTGTGGACCTATGACTGCTCCGTCCATAAATAGTTGTGTTTATTATATCATTTTTATTGATGATTGCTCTCGTAAAACTTGGATTTATTTTTTGAAAACTAAAGATGAATCCTTCAGTAAATTTCAGAATTTTAAGAATCTTATTGAGAATCAGACAGGTAGACATATCTGTGTTTTCATAACAGACAATGGAAAAGAGTTTGACTCCCACAAGTATGATGATCTTTGTCGAACTTCTGGGATTAAGAGGGAGTTGACAGTGCCTTACAATCCCCAGCAGAATAGGGTTGCAGAAAGAAAGAACTGGACAATTTGTGAGGCAGCCAGTGTTATGATGTATGATCAAAATCTTCCATTATCTCTTTAGGCCGAAGTTGCAAGTATTGCAGTCTATATTCAGAACAGGTGTCCTCATAAAGCCTTGGAAGAGAAAACTCCAGAAGAAGTCTTCAAAGGTAAAAATCCTTCAATTGATCATTTGAGAATTTTTGGTAGTCATGTCTACATTCATGTAACAAAAAAAAAGAAGACTAAGTTAGAGCCCTCTAGAAAGAAAGGCACTTTTATGGGGTACAGTGAGACCTCAAAAGTATACCAAATCTATGTGCTAGAGAAAAAGTATATAGAGGTCAATAGAGATGTGACCTTCCATGAGGAAGCTTCCTTTCATCGTTCCAGAGAACTTCCCTGTGATACAGAGGAGCGGGAAGCTCCATCTCCAAAGCCTTCAATTTCACAAACTTCAGATGAGCAAAGGGAGGAGGCCAGAGAGCCTTTAGTGGACCCCATAAGGGATTCTATTGAGTTTCCCCTAGAGAAACCTCCTACCAAAAAGAAGCCAGCATGGTGTTGTGAAATTTTAAAGGAAGCAGAAAAACATGCAGCACCTAAAGGTACTTTCAGAGAAAGCAAGAAACCAGATAAGTACTCAAGTTTGATAGCTCAGTTGAATCTTGTGATTGACTCAGAACCTTCCACTTTTGATGACGTTGTCAAACATAAAGTGCGGAAGGATGCCATGATAGAAGAATACGAGTCAATATTGAAGAATGATGTATGGGAAGTGGTCACAAGACCTAAAGGAAAATCAGTAGTAACCTCTAAATGGATTTACAAAATAAAGCATGCAGCTAATGGCAGTGTTGAAAAATTCAAAGCTAGATTTGTGGCTCATGGTTTTCTCTCAAAAAGAGGGAATTGATTATGATGAGATTTTTGCTCTTGTTGCCAGGTATACTTCTATCAGAGTCATCATTTCTCTTGCTTCAGTTTTTAATTGGAAACTTCACCGAATGGATGTTAAGAATGTCTTTCTTAATGGTGAAGTTGAGCAAGAGGTTTATATCAAGCAGCCTAAGGGTTTTGGGATCCATGGAAAGGAATCCCATGTCTGGAAACTCAAGAAAGCCTTGTATGGATTGAAACAGGCTCCGAGAGCTTGGTATGGAAGAATTCACAATTTTCTTCAGAGGCTTGGATTCTCCAAGAGTATAGCAAACCCTAATATTTATATAAACATTGTGAAGAATTATCATGTTATCATGGTTTTATATGTAGATGATTTGTTCCTTACTGGAGAGGAACATCTGATAGCTCAAACTAAGATGGAGTTGTCAACAGAGTTTGAAATGAAGGACTTGGGTCTTATGCATTACTTTCTTGGTTTAGAGGTGTGGCAGAAACATGGTGAGATCTTTCTCTCACAAAGTAAGTATGTAGTTGATGTGCTTCGCAGATTTGGGATGTTAGATTGTAAGTCGATGACCACACCTATGATTTCTAACCTGAAGAAGTTACATGATCAAGCTCCAGGTTCATATCCAGAAGACCCTACAATATGTCGTCAGATTATTGGGTCCTTGATGTATCTAGTACACACCAGACCGAACATTTGTTATGCAGTTAATGCCCTCAGTCAGTTTATGTGTAATTCCAAACAAATTCATATGGTTGCTGCTAAACATATTCTCAGATATGTCCGGGGGACTATAGCTTATGAGCTCAGATACACTTCTAGTGGAGGTGTAATGGTTCATGGCTATACAAATTCAGATTGGATGGGCAGTACAATGGACCGGAAGAGCACTTTCAGATATTGTTTCAGTTTGGGTTCATCTATGATCTCCTCGTTTAGCAGGAAGCAAGGCTCCATAGCCTAAAGCACTACAAAAGCATAATACATTGTTGCAGGTGTTGCTAGTAGAGAAGCAGTGTGGATCAGAAAGCTACTCTCAGATTTGTTCAATGTTGAGCTGGAACCCATAGTAATTCACTGTGATAACCAGAGTTTTATAAAGCTCTCCGAGAATCCTATGTTTCATGACAGATCGAAACACATTGAGATGAGATATCACTATGTTCGGGACATGGTGCAGAAGAACATTCTCAGTATTCAGTATGTTCCGACAGCGGAACAAACTGCAGATATTTTGACCAAGCCCCTGTCGTTGACAAAGTTTGTATACTTTCGAGACAAGCTTGGTGTTGCTGAGAATGCCTCTCTTACTGAGAGGGAGTGTTAAAATTAATGCAACTCCAAGAGGCATTCTCCAGGAGGATGGCAAAGACCCTAGTTGTGATCTAGGGCCCCCAGTACACTCCTGGGGTTCTTGGTCTAGGACCAAGCAATTAGAGCCATGGCAAAAGACCCTAGTTAGGCCCTGTTATCCCCCACTTTTAGGGATAACTAGGAGATCATGTCTCGAGGCCCACAGGTCCTAGACATGGAGTACTGAGAGTCGAATCGACTTTAGCATGCCCCTAGAGGGCCCACCAGCAGCAGCAACATCCATTTTAGCGCCTCTATCTTGTCAGCAGCAACAACATCCATCACCATCGGCCTGGTCTTGTGTCAGAGATGGCTCTTGCTCCGTGAGGTAATGAGTCCGGGTATCATGGTATGTGTCACTTTGATCATCAAAACCCTTGAATATGTGCATCTATTTCCTTTTATTTCTAACAAATGCTTGGATCTTATGCTTGCCCACTTGACCATGTCTGGGGGGATTGACAGGATGCCCTAGTAAGCTTGTGCCCGTTGATTTTAGTTTGCCACTGGGGAGGGCTTCTGAAAATCCATCGTTCACTCCCATCATAACACCACTTTTCCATCTTGCTTCCCGCCCATCTATCCTTTGCACTTGTCTGGGCAATGGGTTGACCTATTTTCAGGATTGCACCTTACCTCGTGGGAAGAAGGGGCTAAAGGCCCAAAAGGTAAAAGCAAGCTGGCAAAAGATAAAAGCCTAAGAATAAAACCTCAAGATGTTTCGCCCAGGGATCCCCGAGAAAGCAATAAAAGGCTTCTCAGCAAGAAACAAGAGGGACCCGTAAAAATAATAAAACAAGACCTAGTCAGAGGATAGGGGGTCTCATCACGAGCCAGCCTATTAGGTCCATGGGTACCTAGCAGTATGACATTACCACCATCTAGTTACCATGCCAGGGTAGTGACTCTTAGTTGCATGGCCAAGGGAAAGGGGGTCTCATCACGAGCCAGCCTTCTCATTTCTGCAAAAGTACTTGTGGGTAACGTTGTCACCACGCAAAGACAGTGTCCCTTGATTAGCCTCTTGAAGAAAAAGCAATAAAGAGTAAAAGAATAAAGGCATGGGCTTGGAAAGATTCGCATCCAGGACAAGTGCAGCTCGCCTTCTACAAAGGCACCCACAGGTAGAACCCTGCATCCTCTGCTTCCCCTGCACCCACTTGCCAGGACATCCCTATTAGAATATGAAGGATGTGCTCATTTTACCATAGACAATATCACTATTGTCACCCAACCATAGGCCGAAGCCACCCTCCAAGCACCTTAACCTTGACAGAGAATCACTCCAAAAGCAAACCCTAGGCTATATAGCCAAACAAAGGGTAGTACACCTTTCTCCAAGGATAGCACACCAAAAAAGAGCTGATCAAATAGTCCAAACCATAACCAAGAGAAAGTCCAAGCCAAAACGTAATCTGCTAGCTGCAGCAGCTGCAACGGCAGCTTCTCCTCCAAACTTGCGCACAAATTGGCTAACTGCAATGCGCACAAGTGAGCTCTGTAGTTCTGAGAATGCCTGCCAGAATGAAGATTGGCCTCCTGTATTTATACTAATTCTGGCTAATTGCTTGGGCCAACTTCTTAGTCTGAGTGCCTATTTACTTAGTATATAATATTTCTTTTGACCGACTTCTTCTCTTGGAGGCTAATAACCTAATACAAATTATCCTCTTGAGCCGACTTGTCTTCTAGGGTCATTAGCCAACTCATTAGGGTTTCTTCTTGCTTCGCGAAATATTCTATTCTAGTTAAGTTTACACATGGAGGTAAATACCTCCTGCAACTACCATAATATCAACACTCCCTCCTAGTTAGGGAGGTATTACAGGTAATGGTCTTGAGCACAAACATACCATTCACCCGGTAGCATCAACATATTTGTATAGACTATCTCATGACTAGATCATGAGCACCATCATCACCATCAGTGTCATCGGCTGCATCATCTCTCGAAACCATACTCCATCTGAATAATTAGACATGATGTTGGATAAGTCACTCACTCCGTAGAGTGACACAAGAGCCATTCTTATAATCCGAACATATGTCCTAGAAGAATAAATGTCCTGAACCATTTTCCGTCTGGGAAATCTCTGTCCATTGATCATCCATCTAGCTGATAATCATTTACAACACTGCTAATAGTCTTCAAGGCAATCGGAACAATATCATTCAATAGAGCACAACTGTGTCTATCCATAGTAGTACACAACTACAATCCAGTGGTACACTACCACACCAAGTAGCATACACGTACTTGATAAGTGACGTATAGTCACAAACAGTGGAACACATCCACCACAGTAGTATACATCTACTGTCTAGAGACATACAATCTTCATAACAATCATCTGATACCAATCTGCACAGAAACAATGTTACGATAAAAATTGAATCATCTAGGCCATTCTTCCACTCACATCTGTGAGATCTGGAAGAGCATCTGCCCTCGGAAGGTCAAACATCAATGATGAGCTCTCTGGACTATTCTTCTCAAGCAAGGAAGAATAATTGTCATGATTTCTGAGCCTGGACCATTCCCCACCCTGGGCCATTGCTCCGACACTAAACAAAGTGTAACCTAGCAAGAATGAGTCTGCCCTAAGGAATGCATGTCTTGATTGCTGAACTTGGACCATTCACCTATCTAGGCCATTCCTCCAGCACTAAACAAAGTGCAACCTGGAGAGCACGAATCCACCCTAGGGAATGATTGTCCAGACCATTTCCTAAGGAAATGACTGTCCTGCACCAACCTCCAAAACGAACCATTCTTCGAAACTGCTCACAATTGTGAGCTTCAAAAGAATGACTGTCCGACAAGGCGGACCAGTCTTCTTGATTAACCATCAAGAAGAGAGACTGTCCTAGACCATTCCCCATGTTAACCACAATGGGAAATCACTATATATGGTACATCAGCAATCCATCGTACCATTTTCATTACAAAAATGATTATTCGATCTGGACCATTTTCCGAACTGGAAAATGCCTATCCATCAGAAATCTCAAACCACTTTCCGAACTGGAAAGGAACTACTCATCTTGGACCATTTTTCGAACTGAAAAATGATTGTCCATAAATCAATAACACATCAGTGCTCCCTCCCAACCTGGGAGTTATCTCTTCATTTTTCAATAGGGAAGTCGTCTCCACGAGCTCCAGCTTGAGTACACAAACTCTTTCATCTTGGACAAAGGCTTTACCAAAATGTTTGTTTATCTGCTCATTTGTGGAGATATATATATATTGGAGAACCACTTCTCTTTTCTGAACTTCATCATGGAGAATGTAATGCTTGATCTCAAAGTAAATTGGTCTTTCTAGAACATTGGTTTTCTCTTAAGGCTTCATATAGCTCTGATCAATATAGTGTGTCATTATTGGATTCATCTTTTGTTCCCCATTAGCTCATAACATCATGGCAAGGCTCAAACTGGAACATGTCCATGTGG
Organism: Picea glauca; assembly: GCA_000966675.3. Lineage (NCBI taxonomy): Eukaryota > Viridiplantae > Streptophyta > Pinopsida > Pinales > Pinaceae > Picea > Picea glauca. The sequence continues at coordinate 650,548 of JZKD02S1699461.1, forward strand.
CACTTCTTTTGTCATCATGAGATCTTTGTCATGGATTGGCAATCCATCATCCTGATCTTCTGAGTAATCATTCTGATACAATATCTTTGTTATAGAAAGTCTTCACCACGCTTATGTTGTGTGTTGGAGGTTCTCCACCAAGTTGTCTTCTTCCATCTGCATACAAGGGTCTCTTTCTGGTATACCTCAAAGCATTGAGGTTGCTCTACATACGTTCTTTGTTCAATTATTCTGGAGAACAGTCTTTGCATTCATTTGATGTCAATCCCAACCTGTGGATATTGTGGACAATATAATGGCTCATGTAGAGATATATCTAGTTTACTGGAATAAGTAATCATCGTAGTCTTCTCCCTCCATCTAGAATAATCTCTAGTTCTGGATCTCGCATGCTTACATTCATAAGTCTTTTATACATTGTTCTTCATCACAACTTTTAGTACCTCTTCTTGAATGCTTTTAGTGAATTCATATCAGGCTAGTAATCTTGTGATTCTCGATACAATGACTGGTTGTTCTGGATTTTCTTTCTTTCTTGGAATCTTCATGTTCTTCCTCATGTTTCTCTTTAAATCTTGGGTCCATGGAGTTTTCTATAGATTCCATGCTCTAAAGATTCCAGCTTCTTCCTTTCATAGTAGGATCATGGATGTGGATGGATAACCAGGGTGTTGATTTTTTAGTGTTTTCTCACCCTGCAATTCATCCCAATCCCGGTTTCAATCACTCCTTATCACTCCAAAATGTTTAATGCCCTTTCCCAATATTAATGAAATTTGCAAACATTAATATGCATTAAATTTCGAAATGAAATTTTGAATGAAACACATGAAATAAATAATCTTTTTTATGGCTGTCTTAAAACTCAGAAAATATATCAGCAAGCACACATTAAATGACACAATGAATTTTTGGTCAAATCGACCCTGGAAAAACCCCAGTGTGGGGAAAACCAGTGAGAGA
>JZKD02S1699461.1:651915-665802 GCA_000966675.3 Picea glauca
TGAGAGCACTAGTTACTTAAACACTGCTGTTGTGTATTAAAGTTCTTATCAGTAAGTATCCACAGTCTTGATTAGGAGTTTGTATTCAGCATTTAAGTGAGACATCAGTCCATAAACAGTACCACATCATTGCAGAATGATTGAAAACAATTCAAACCTTAAATTTTAACCCAATGCTTAGGTGCTAGTGGGATCAAGTTGACTGTTTAAAACCCCAACCCTAAATTTTTAAAAAAATCTAATTTCCCCCTACCTTTTGCGGCTGCAGGTAATCTTCATGGAACCGGTACGGAACCGGCCGCTTCAGGGAAAAAAACCGGTTCCGTATGGAACCGGTCAGGGGCGGTTCGGACCGGTGGGGGCTCAAAACCGGTTGGATCGGCCGGTTTTACCGGTTCTGGTTCAGTTCTTGTAACTATGATGGGCACCAATTGAGCAGCATACGAGGAAGGACTCCAAGCCAAATTCCTCAAAAATGGCATCCAGTCTCTCAATTCACACATTGTAGATTAATTAAACTATGTGGTCTACTCTAGGGTACCATTGGGGTAAAGCAGGGGTGCCTCCTCTGGTTTACCCTCTTTGGGATCTACATTGATGAGCTAGAGTCTTTCCTCCAGAAGCGCATTTAGGAGGAAGATCTTTGCCTTCTACATCAAGTGTTGATTTCCCTATTCTTCTTTGTCGATGACTTGATCTTGTTGGCCTACACCCCTTGTTGATTTCCTTGTTCTTCTTTGTCAATAACTTGATCTTGTTGGCCTACACCCCTAAGAGCCTAGAAACATAGATTGATGCCTTGGCTAGTTTTTGTGACCTTCTATGGTTGACAATCGACCTAGGTAAAACCAAGGTTATGAACTTCAATGTATCAAAGAGCTTTCTCTTCAACCTACATTTCTATTTTCGTGGAAGAGATTCAAATCAAGATACCATACACCTATTTTGGGGTCTAGTTTGTGGGGCCTCGCTTTAGCATGCATCAAGCCCTCCAGCACCACCTCTGCAAATGGTACAATTCCCTCTCCCTCCTTGAGAGTGTTTCCAGAACTAGTCTCAAGACATTTTGTCCAAACTTCACCACTTCGAAACAATTATAAGACCAACAGTTCTCTATGGTTCTATGATTTAGGGACCTAGTTTGCTAAAGACTGACTGGGCCCAAACTGAGAAAGTCCTAACCCTACTTACTGAGCACATCATCCAATGCAAACATATGGTCCCAGCCCATTATTCAAGTGGAGTTTGAAGTCCACCCCTTTTTCCTTGAGGTCATCTTTCATCTTGTCTCCTTCCTACATAGAGTATGGACCTTTAGGGACTCTACCTCAGGGAGAGCAATGTACCCCTACCTAGCACTCTATTATTCAAAGGCCCTCACCTAGAGTTGCCACACAGATTGTGCACAAGGTTGGTATTTAGAGACCTCTCGACTCCTCTAGGTGATGACCATTTCCCCATTGTGTCTTCCCCCCTTCAAGTACTCTCTAAATGCACCAAGCCATCTCTTGCCAACTAGACGGCCATCAAAGAGAACATCTATAGGTTGTCCATCCAAGTTTCTTGTACCTCACCTTTGTAGAGCATAAGCTCAAAGATGTCTTTCATCTAGGGCACTTCTTAGAGTTGCGAGATGGGATCATCATCCCTCCTCCATACACACGGAGACACTGGATGCACTCACCCAATATCCCTTTGGGTCAAGTCCTGGTGGGCTCCCATAGACTTTGCATGGACACTAATCACCATATCATGCGACCAGATGGGATCTACCAAATGTGCCACTTATAGGAGCCGAACACAAAGATACACCTCATTTCTAGGTGCCCCTCTTATTATGAGATCAAAGGATGCTACTACTACCTCTCCACTTTCTTCTAGTAGCACAATCAAAGATGCCTAGCGCTCTTCGCCAAGGAGATACTTAGCCATAAATCTCAATTCTTACATGCGTCGACTTGCCATGTGACCACCAAGAATATCACCTTATAGTTTCATGTTGCTATGTCATATTGAAGCAACAAGCGACCAACAAATCTTCCAAGTATTTCAAATCATAGAGTTGTAAGACCTCGGGTCTCACCTCAATGTCCCCCCCGCGTAGTGGACCAACATCCCCGAGGCCTATTCGGAGGTGTCATACCAAGCCATGGGCCACATGTCATCATAGTGGCAAACGAACCAATTCCAAACGGATCCAAAGTAAGGCGCCTCCCACCCATCAAACTACCCCCCAGATTCAGTTGAGTAACCACGGTTCTATTTGGAGTTTCTTTCCTTCGCCTTGGATGGTAGAAGAGTAGGGTTGCCTCACTCCTAAACCCCCCAATATTGTACAACCAAATCCACCTATAGTGCCCAACGACTCCAATAGCAAGCTAGTACCCCAATCCTCCCCCTCGCCCTCGATCATCAGGATTAGGAGACCTTGACACCATCTCCCATCTCTCTCTTGTGTTCAACACCAAGGTGTCCAGATTTCCAGTCTAGGACCCCAACATTGCATCACTACACTTACAAGACTGTTATATATCTTTTAGTTACCTAGTGATAGACATTTATCTAGTATATACACCGCACTTTTTTTCGCTTTCTTTATCTTGCTTTCAACATTACATAGGAGTTGTTTTTGCAATCCCACACTATATTCATGCTAGATGTATCTTTTATAGTCCCATTGACCTACTTTTGTGGTCATTTGTTGGACATTAATAAAATTATCTTATCTTTAAACTCACATTTTGTCAGGTCGAAAAGTTTTGGCCAATTTTTTACTTTCAATTGCATAGGAGTTCAATAAGTGAGATTTAAGTAGCAGTTTAAATAATGTGAAGTATCAAATTGTCTACTAAAGCAAGATTTAAGTTGTAGTTTAAAGAATGAAAAGTATCAAATTGGCTACTGAGAAGATGATCGGTACATGAAGGAAAAGCTTAGCAATTGGTTTGAAGGATTGAGGCATGCACTCAAGTTGTGAAGCTAGAAGTTTAATCAACCATTGTTAGTACACCTTAACATTATTCTAACGCTCATCTATTTTCTACATTAGAAATAGACGTTGTGATCAACCCATTCAAAAAAAAAAGTAGCACCCACCCATCGGCTCCTAAAGCAGGAATTCACCCAAAAATTCATTATTAGCCATTATAGATTGTACTGCCTCCTATGTCATTTCTTTGTCCAGTGGACTTTTCTAAAAAGCCATTTCGCATGCCAGAATATTTTTCTTAATATTTTAAGTATATTCATTTATGCACATTTGGATATCATTGCAATTGTGCAACTTATTTTCACGTCTAACCTATATACATTTGTGTGGGCAAGTAATAGCAGTTGAATAACTATTTCCATTGACCCTGCATTCTTGGGTTTCCTATTCAACCTAAGATGACGCCCTTCATGAAGGTCAGCAACCTGTGCTTTCATTCTACATCTCTGTCCATTTTAATGATCTTTCTTGGATATAGGTCTTGTTCATCACTTCCATCTCGCAATGCTTATAAATGGTGTTCTTTCAACCCCTACTCAAGGTCATTCCTTCATGCCGCATCATCAAACTACTTTAAATATCAGGGAGAGCAATGGACAGAAATTGGTATTCCACTCAGAAAACATCTTCAGTCTTAGCATTGATTGTTTGCATTAATTTTACTTGTGCCTTAAACAGACACATCAATCCATTTAACCCGTCTTCTTTCTGCATAATACTAGGGATGTTAGACTCTTGAAAAAGGGCAATTTATGGTTACTACGGAGCATAAAAATTGTTAGCAGAATTTTCTACTTGTATGAACAACAGTAACTTAGTGTTCAGGAAACGGGCAATCCCTTCTTAACGAATCCATTCACATACTATTCAACATCACTTCCATGGTTGATTAACCCAAAGTTGAATAATAGAACTCATTGTTCCTCAACCATTCATAGATGCAAAGCATCCCAGATTATCAGTCTCAACCAAAGCCTGATGAGTGGAAAGACTACCGAGACCTCCAAAATGTCAGAATACAACTTGTTGATATTATGGTAACTGTGAGAGGTATTAACCTCCATATGTAACCTTTGACTAGAATAGAATATTCCAGAAGCAAGAGAAACCCTGACCAGATGTGTGAAAACCCTAGAAGACATGTCTACTCAACAGAATATATAATATTAAGATATTATCCTCCAGGAAGATAAGTCGGCCCAGACAAGAGACAGAACCACTATAAATAGAGGACATCTTGGCTCATTTGTTCACTCACAAACACACACTCAGGAAACCAGAAACAGTGTGCAAGTTTGGAAGAGGAGCAACAGCAGCTGCAGTTGTACGGTTTTCTCTTGTTTAGTCTTTCTGGTACTTTCTCTTGTGCGCTACCCTTGGAGAAGGTGCGCTCTCTTGGTTATCTGTTGGTTATGGTGTGGCTTCACGGAATCATTCTTTTTGTCAAAGGTTAAGGTGCTCGAGGGTGGCTTTGTGCCTATGGTTGGGTGACAATGGTGTGGCATTGTCTATGGTGAAACAAGCACATCCACATTATTCTAACAGGTTATGGGCCACACCACCTTCAAGACAGTCTAACCACTGGAAGATAGCATGGAAACTCTTTCTTAAGCTCGTTGTGGCACCAGTTGCAACTGCAACTAGGGTTTTTGATTTTGTAGTTGCAGCAAACCTTAATCCAACTCTTTGGCACCTTAAGTGAAGCGTTGGACTTGATTTTTGGATATTCTAGTGCGCCCTAGCCTAGCGCACCCTCTGGTGTCCTCAGCTAGTAAAAACATCAAGTTTGAGTTTTTGGTCAAAGTCAAAGTCAAAAGTTGACTTTTGGTCAAAATTGATTTTGTGGTCAAAGTTGAAATTTCAAAGTTTCGAGCTTGTTCTAATCATTGAACCTTTTTTATTCAGTTTCTAACCTCTTCTTGTCAAGATGGTGTCTAGTTTCAGATTAGAAGACAAGCTGAACGATGCTAAAAAATTCAAAGGTATGCACTTGTATATGCTTTTCATGTTATATCATCCAACAAAAGCATGAGTTTGTTTTGCAAGGAATGTACAAGAGACATTGTCCAAGCAATGATCTTGGATTCAATATACATTCAGAGGAACAAGCAGTGAAGACTCCAAGTTTCATTATTTAAATTGATATGTCTCTAGTTGTTATGGCATTATTATGATCTTACGTTGCATCTTGACCTATTGAAGTTATGATCATTATACTAACCCCTTAATACTAGAGATACACTTGTTGATCTCCTCTCTAGGAGATATTCTTGTTCTTATGTAAATGCTTATTGTTTACAAGATGAAGTTGATCCCCTTTAGGAGATGTTCTTGGTTATCGAACTAGACTCCAAGTAGGATATCTTCCACAGAGGATACCATGGAGATTTTGTTGTTCTTGTTTCTTGTTCCAGGCAAGTCATAAGAGATAAATCTGAGAGGGAGTCAGTGATCAAGAAGAAGCCAGCATAGCTTTGTGACACTTTGTAGAATGCAAAGGGGCATGCAGCAAATGAAAGCGTAGTCTGAGGATTCTCTCAGATAGAGGGAGTTGATTTCAGAGTTTGAGATGAAGTATCTTGACCGGATATATTAGGATTGGAAGCATGGTTGGCACCGGATGAGATCTTCAGTGAGGAGATTGAAGAGGTTTATCATGATGGACAGGAAGTCCATGGCCACACCTATGACAACACATCTGAGGAAGTTGTGTGACAGGATAGGCATTTGCTTTGCTGAAAGCACTTTGTGCCAGTATATGGTTGAGCCGTCATCCTATTATTGGGTTACAGCACAGCATGCAGGTACCTATGTTGTGGTACAGATAGATATGATTGATCTCCGATGATGAAGTATGGTTGTCGGGATATACAGTTTTTGGATTGGAAGTGCAGAAGAGAGATCTAGCACCTGGGGTTGCTACTTCAGCTTAGGATCGAGCAGGATTTCCAAACAAGCAAGGAAGCAAAAATCTATAGCACTCGGTCATATTTCATAGCCAGTGACGCAAGATATGAAGTAGGGTGGCTTTTCGAAGGATCTTGCAGGACTTCATCAAAGACATGGTGCAGGAAGGAGCAGTGAGGCTCCATCCCCTATCCACAGATGAGCAGATAGCTGACATTTGCACTAAGCCTCTGTCTAGGACAAGCTTGGAAGGAATGCAAATGTTTCCCTGGGGGAGTATTGATGATTGCAGCATCATGCCAATATTCCAAGATTGATCAAACGGACTTGATCATGTGGGAATAGGCCCAAATGTAATCTTCGACGGACTAAAGATTCGAGTTGTTGCTAGATCTCTTATGTGTGAATTGCATCGGGCTTTGAAACTCTCACGAGTAGGTGAGTAGCCCCAATAAGCATCGAGCCTACTCTATCTCCACAGGAACTAGGTTGCAGATCAGGGGAGATAGGGAACATCTACATCCATAGTAGAGATGTGTCCCAACGTAGTCTTCAACGGACTGAAGACTCGAGGTGCTTGATGTGCAATTCCACATGTCCGATAGCATCAAGCTAAATGCATTCATGGAGTGATCCTATGAGAGGATCACCATGAGGTGTTTGTGGCTCCAATGTGGTCATAATTCTTGTCATGGGACAAGAACGACCCAAGGTGCTAGACACACATGTCCGATAGCATCGAGCTAAATACATTCACAGAGTGATCCTATGAGAGGATCAACTATGAGGTGAATGTGGCTCCGATGAGGTCATGATTCTTGTCATGGGACAAGAATGACTCGAGGTGCTAGACACATGGTGGTGGAGATGGATCATCAATATAGCTAAATGAGGCTCATGAATATTGTGATATTCTCTATGACAAAAGAATACCAAGAACATGTATGACGATATATATTTGATGATTGCTACCAATTGATGTTGATAGTAATGATGATACTCACAGCATAGGTGTAGCCATGGGTGAGCACGTCATGCGGGTGTAGCCCATGAAGATGATGGTGACACACACTACAAGGTGTAGCTCTAGTGTTCTCTAGCAAGTTGTGGCCCCTAGACGAGATTGACAGATCCACATGGGTGTAGCCATGTGTGACGTGATGATGCTACCTATAGAATGGTCTACAAGACTATGTGAGTCTTGCCCATAAAATGTGAAGATAGATGGATGTGTTTGAGACCATTAATACCTCCCTAGATAAGAGGGAGTGTTGATATTATGGTAGTTGTGGGAGGTATTAACCTCAATATGTAACCTTTGACTAGAATAGAATATTTCGGAAGCAAGATAAACCCTAAACAGATGTGTGAAAACCCTAGAAGACATATCGACTCAACGGAATATATAATATTAAGATATTATCCTCTAGGAAGACAAGTCGACCCAGACAGGTAACAGAACTACTATACATAGAAGACGTCTTGGCTCATTTGTTCACTCACAAACACACACTCGGGAAACTAGAAACATTGTGCAAGTTTGGAGGAGCAGCAGCTACAGTTGTACAGTTTTCTCTTGTTTAGTCTTTCTGGTACTTTCGCTTGTGCGTTACCCTTGGAGAAGGTGCGCTCTCTTGGTTATCTGTTGGTTATGGTGTGGCTTCCCGGAATCATTCTTTCTGTCAAAGGTTAAAGTGCTCGGGGGTGGCTTTGTGCCTATGGTTGGGTGACAATGATGTAGCATTGTCTATGGTGAAACAAGCACATCCACATTATTCTAACACAACTCACTATGCACATTTCAACACATGTCAGACAGGCCAAATTGGTTCAAGTAGAGGTTAATAGGATACTTTATCCTTTTAGCATGAAGCTCATATTTCCACAGTATTTGTTTTGTGCGTATGGTTTACCATTTATGATGTCAGCAAGTCCAAGCTTTCCACAAACAAAAAGATTAATATGATGAAGAAAGTGATTGATTTCTTCCTCTCAATCAGCAGGAGAGATTACTTTATATATCACCTGCATAGATCCATTTTAACCCCGGATCTACCAAGCACCGAGAGGGATCAAATCCCTGGAGGTGCAAACCCTTTTAACAGTAAAAACCTTTCCTCAAGATTTTACACTAGAAAAATTTTGCACCTCGAGGGATCTGATCCATCTTGGCACTTGATAAATACAGGGTTAAGATGTATCTACACTGAATTTTATTCCATTTAATAAGTTGCAGAAGAATTTTTATTTCATTTGCTTTATTATTATTGATTTTTGTTTATATATGTGTGTGTGTGTATTACAACACAGACATTCGTTTTTTGTAATTATTACTTTTATCTGACATTTGATGATATATGATGACGTCATCCCAGTATGGAGAGATTGTCACTCAATCATTTGTTACAATCTCCTCCATACTGGGCTGTAGAATGTGCTTCTCAGTGCAATAAAAAGCACAGTTATTGCAAAAATTTTGCAACTAATTGAACAATTTATATTTGAATTTTGATTGCATGAAGATCAGCCATCTGTTAAAAGTCTGGAGTTACACGTTCTGGCACTACCCCAGGAGATTAACAAAACCTCATTAACCATAGCCCCAATCACATGAACAGCATACATGATTATAAGAAAATGGCTATAAATGTTGGCGTCAATTGCTTTCTTGACATGGCAAAATTGAAAATAATCAATAAAAGAAATGTGACCATAAAAGGAAAATGAAAAACTATTATCTGGAAGGCATTAAACCTGGAAAAGCAGAGAACGTTGCTTTGTCTCTGGATCAAATTGCTTTGTAACCCTGTAACCAGGCCGACCAATTTTAACTGCAACAGCCAAATAACTAGATGTCAAGTTTTCTCATATAAATATACTTCCAACTGAACACTGCCTTCATACACAAGCTGCAGGAAAACATAGGCAATGACAGAAAACCAAATCTCTTTAATAATTATAATCTGAAGGTTCAGTTTACAATTCACATGCCAACTTGTTGCAAACAAAATTGTAACATATTTCCTCATTTTCTCAAGGCTTGGCAAACAACTTCCAGCTTCCACCCCATAAAAATCACATGTTTTATTTTCTCAGATAAGAGAAAAAATCCCCAACACAAGTAAAACCAAAAAGCTAAAATTTGTTTCACTCCATAAATCATGTTCTTTGCCTGTGTGACTGAATCAATATAGCAGGCCCTAACCAAGTCCAGTGTTCCTTCAATGGAAAAGGGTGAAAACATCAAAGATATCCTTCAATGGAAAAGGGTGAAAACTTCAAAGATATCCTTCAATGGAAAAGGATGAAAACATCAAAGATAATCATGCTATACAATAGATAAGGGTGCAAACATCAAAGATAATCATGCTATAATGAAGTACAAATCCGAACTTGGCATGAAAGAAAAATGGAAGCAAACACGGAATACAAGAAGAGGAAAATCAGAGGTTGTTAACCAAAAGGACAAGATAAAGAAATAATCAGTTAGAGATTTTGAGGAACTAACCTGACCTCCGTGGTGCAACCTTCCTTTTATTTGGCTGTGGTTGGGCTGGGGCATCTTTTGCTTCCCGAGCAGCACGTTTTGCTAAATTTGTCTGGTGTCTCTTTCCTTGTGTGTGTGCCAAGTAGTTACCTTCGTTGTTATGTAGGGTCAAACATAGTTTGCATTCATAGCTGTAAAATTCAGCTTACAAACATGAGTTCCTGACTCCTCAAAATCTCTCCAGTGTAAAAAGAGAGGATAAGAAAATAATACATAAGTTTTACATTTAACACACAATATCAACTGTAATGATAATCATACAGTATATAGTAACACTAACATTAATAAACAAAAGAGATCCTTCCCAAAACATGAAACTATTTGAAATATAAATTGGCTACCACTTATTTATTGCAAACAGTCCTAAATATCTAGGGCAACATCTCAAACCTAAAATGGCAATACTCTACTCAAATTAAACACTCACCGATTCCCTGCAGTGAAAAATGATAACAAGAAAAGAATTAAGATTAAATGATTGGCTGAAAAGTTATCTCAGCCTTAAATACAATTTCTGAAATACCATATCACATTATAATATAAATTCTTAACCAATATAATCTCCAACGTGAATATATTATACAATGAAAACTAACAAAAGAATGACCACAATTAGTGCACTAAAAGGTCTAGTCAATGGATCTCAGAAGGGAAAGACAACCACAGAAATTTGGAGCTCCACAACATGAAGCACAATATGGCCCCACTCGGCATGTTTAAATTAGAGCATGAGAGCCTTTTTTGTCAATGTAGTATGATCCCAAGAACTGCACTAGAGACAAGCTGTTGGGCAAAACCAACTGCTGGCCACTCAATAAAGATTTATTATTGCAAATGGATTTTATTTTATTATTTTGCCAAATGCTATAGCAGATGGTTATACGATGTTCATAATATGGTAGCTAACATGTAGCAGTTCTATCAAGCAAAGCCATTACAACAAGAAGAATTTTAATTTTTTGGAGGAAAGAGGCATTTTAAAGTACAATCTTAGATAGATTCCACAAAAACTGGACTGGATAAATACAGTTACTTCAATTCATTATCTGATTTAAAATGGCTATGTTAGTGACATTACAAAGCTCTTCAGTAATGTTTTTTATCATCACTTCTGTGATACTCTAAAGTAGGTTTTCTAATCAAAAGGGAGGCATTTAAAAATATAAATTTTATTAGTTAGAAGTCAGTATTCAAATCTAGGTTGTGAGACTCAGACTCAACAAAAACTTGGACAGCTTGGGACTTGGCAAAACTCGGTGCAAGACTTGGCAAAACTCTGCAAATAGAAAAAAAACTCAATACAGGAAATTTTGAGTTTTGCCGAGTTTTGCTGTGAGAGTTTTCCCGACTTTTAGGCAAGTTTGGCAAGTTTCAATGACTCAATGAGTCATGGCAAGTTCTGGGCAAGTTTAGCCCCAAGTACTCATTTCACAGGAGACTCGACAAGACTCACGAGTCCATGCCAAGTGTCACAACACTGATTCAAATAGATAAATTGAGAATTTTATTGTTTTATTCTTTTCGTGCCGGGCCATAAGAACTGTGATAAACCATTTTTTGAAACATTACTAGCATAGGTCCTAATTGGCCTATAAATCTGGGGTATCAACATAGATTTAAAAATAAAATAAAATACCCCCTAATGGCATGCAGAAATATCAACCACACAAGGCATAAAATTTGATGGCTATATGACAAAACCCATCAGGCTTGGAGTTTGATGGTTGCTATACAACTGTCATTGACCATTTGACCCCAACAAGTGTGGGAAACATTTTTTTCAAGACATACAGATGAATGGGCTGACATTTCTGAATGCAAGATTCCAATGTGAAGCTTGTATGAATGAACATATGAATGCAAGCATATATGAATGTTTTGTACTGTGCAGTGTATACACTACTTGCAAAATGTAAATCTTGTACGAATGAGCTTCACCAGATTTACATTTTAGCAATGGAAATGCAAAAATCTTATTCGATTCAATAGGAAAGTTCAGTACTAGCATGAAGAACGGAACACGGTATATGTGATAAGACTTGGTCCCTATGTTCCTAGTTGACTTTAGTAAGACTGTTATTACCGTAATTTATACCTTTAACTTAAATTCACATATATCATTTGAATTTTGTACATAATTCACCAGAGGCTCCGTCACACTCGATCACCCCCTAAATATGTATATTTTATTGTTACCATGGGAGACTTGGTCAAACTTGATCACTCGCCAACAGTTTTGAACTTCTATATATACACAATTCAAATAAGACTGTACCATATGTGTACACTGGCAATCTTCTCTCTACTTCCATGCTTGAATCTCTTGGATTTTCTGATGTTGTATGTGACTATTTGAATTTCACATCGCTGCTTTGTGCTCATATCAATTGGCATCAGACCCTTCTGATCAGGGTTTCTTTAGAGCTTAGCCATTCCAATCTCCTTCGGGATTTTCTTCCTACCTGAAATCCTTCTTCAAACTATTTCCAAGGGGTTCAAGAAATTAGCACGTGCATCGACCCCTGTTCTATGGCTCCCCATAAACATTTAGTGACTCCAGAGAATCTCAAGACTCCAAACTTGCCCAAATCTTGGCCAAACAGATGTAGGAGTGGTGACATCTCTTGTTGTAAACTCTTGTTACTCAACAACACCAGTATGTCCAGCAACAAGAATTTCAAGCCAAAATGATGCAAAATATGATACATATGTTCCAGCAATTTGTTAATAGTTATAAGCCCGCAATGGCCTATTTGTATGAGGACATAGATAGGGCCAAAGAAACTATCCAGGCTTATTATGTGGGCAAGAGTACCCCTGCGCTTAGTAGACAGATGATGCTATGGGATTTGATTGATAATTGGTGGACCAGGATGCTCCATCAACCCATTCATGAAGCAGCATTTTTCCTCAACCCCGCATTTTCCTACAAATGAAACTTTGATTTCGATGGCGAGGTGATGGAAGGGCTCCTTACTTATCTTCAGAGGATGGTACTTGATGTCGAGATTCGCGGCACAATTAATAGCAAGATAGAGATGTATCGAGATGGTACTAGACTATTTGGCTTTGATGATGTTGTTCGTGAGAGGACCACTTTAATGCCATGTAAGTCATTAGAATTTAGAACTTTAGATTTCTTAAATTCAATTATGTGTTTTACTTGAAAGTGTAAATATGTTTTCTTTAATTTCTATTTTCCACTGTAATGAAATGTAATTTAGTTTTCTTTCTTTCTTATTTGTTGTAGATGTTTGGTGGCGAAACTATGGTTCAAGGGCACTAAATTTACAGAAATTTGTCATCTGAATCCTCAGTCAAACTTGTAGTGCTTTGGGATGTGAGTGTAATTGGAGTGTATTTGCAAAATACACTCAAAGAAATGCAACAGGTTAGAACTTAAAACTTCAACAGAGAAATTACATTTATTGTCTCAATGACTTGGTGTATGTCCATTACAATCTTCAATATTGTTGTCTGAGGTGCCTATCATGGAGGAGGCACCTTCATGGTTAGAGGAGGAGCAAGAGGACGAGGAGGAGGAGCAGCTTGAAGACATCATGGAGGGTGATGTGCTACCACCAGCACCACCTTCTACATAGATTGATGCACCTAGTTCTACACCCATCAGTCACCGTCAGACATTTGATGCAGGGCCAGGGCCAGGGCCTTTTACTATCAAGGGCAGGCTTGGCAAACAGCCCATGACCTTTTCCCATAAAAGGGGGAGAGGACATTGATATCAGATAGCTAGCTGCTAGTTTTGTTTCTTTTGTCATTGTAAATCTATCTCATGATGATGATATACATTTATATACGTGATGTCATTTTGTATTGGTTCTCCACTTGAGTCCTTGATTGGACAGCTATCAGGGTTCAAGACTCAGTATCAACTTAATGTATCATTTTTTATTTGGCATCCACTACATCATATATATCAGTGCTTTCTCCATATTTATGTGCCAATGTGTTTATCTGATGTTGTTGCTTTCTATGTTTAAAATTTTGAAAAAAATGAATATATTTTGATTTTTTTTTAATATTTGTCGCGGTTTGCCCGTTTTTTGCCGATATTTCTGAGAAGATGTTTCCCAGACCCTCACAGAGTATTGTCGATGTCGGTGTTATCAACATTGGTTATTTCTGCATCGGAGGCTATGGATTGGGCCAAAGAGATGAGCCAACATTCTTTATTCCTTAAAATTCATTTTGATAAAGCCTATGATAGAGTGGATTGGTCTTTCTTTGTGGCAATGTTGCAATGCCTTGGATTTGGCTCCAGATGTATTGCCATGGTGAACACCTTTTTTTCCAATTCTTCAACCTTTGTTTTTGTTAAATTTACATGCAGCAGCGAGAGCCATTCTCCTGGAGGATGGCTAAGACCCTAGACGAGATCTAGGGCACCCAGTGCACTCCTGGGATATGTGGTCTGGGACCAATA
>JZKD02S1699461.1:686388-729067 GCA_000966675.3 Picea glauca
ACTTTATGAAAAAGACCCACTTTTAAGTTGTGGACCACATTCCTAGGTAAAAGATTAAAAACCCATAGGAACCACTTGTCCAAGGTACAAATCTTCATTAAAATTCAACAAGTATGTCAAGGGGAAGAACAATGTGGTTGCAGATGCCCTGTCCAAGAGACCAACAGCATTTTCCATATCTGAGATTGGAGGCGATTGGAAGTCTCTTCTTTGGGTAGAGTACTCCAAGAAAGCTTTTGCAGGGGGACTGATAGATGGCAACATACGGGATGACAGGTATACAATAATAGATGACATCATTTATTACAAAGGCAAGATATATCTTGTTCCCGAGTCCACTATCAAGGAGAAGATCTTGGGAGCAGTACACGATGCACCATTAGTCGAGCATCCAGGGTACCTGAAGACTTACAAGCAAGTACGTGAGAGATTCTCTTGGAAGGGTCTCAAGGGGGATGTCTTACAGTATGTCAGGGAGTGCTTGACTTGTCAGCGGAACAAGTCTGAGCTCACACACCCTGTAGGTCTACTACATCCTTTACCTATTCCAGAGCGGAAATGGGAGAGTATTTCTATGGATTTCATCACGAGGCTTTCGAAGTTGTAGGGTAAGGACTGTATTTATATGGTGGTGAACAGATTGACCAACTACGCTCATTGCTTTGCCATACCATCCGAATACAAAGCCTTACAGGTGGCAGAGCTCTTCTTCAAGGAAATATTTAGACTTCACGGTCTACCTAGAACCATTGTGAGCGACAGGAATAGCAGGTTTCCCATTACCTTTTGGCAAGAGTTGTCCAGATTGGTAGGGACAAAGTTAACGCCTAGCATGAGTTATCATCCCCAGACAGATGAGCAAACTGAGATCGTCAACAAATGGGTTGAAGGGTACTTGCGTCACTATGCGTTCGAACAACAAAAAGTGTGGATTAGATGCCTGCATCTTGGTGAGTATTGCTACAATACCACCCATCATGTGTCGATCGGGATGAGCCCATTTAGGGCATTGTATGGCTATGAAGCTCCGGCATTTGTGGAGTTGGCATTCATCGAGAGCAAGGCTCCCAAGGCCAAGGATTGGATTCAGGAAAGTCAGGATATCCTAAGGGTCCTAAAGGACAACTTACAGATGGCGCTGAATCAGCAAAAGACATATGTGGATAGGCACCAGGTGGAGCATAGCTTCGAGGTGGGTGATCTGGTTTTTTTGAGACTCCAACCATATCGGTAGTCTTTTCTAAAAAAGAGTGGCGCAGAAAAACTCCAGCCACGTTTCTTTGGACCATACAGGGTTATCAAAAGGATAGAAGAAGTAGCTTACGTGTTAGAGTTACCTGAGGGCAGCAGAATTCACAATGTGTTTCATGTTTCTTGCCTCAAGAAGGCCTTAGGCCAACAGGTTGTTTATTCCACAAATCTACCACCCTTGGACGAGGAAGGTCATTTGATTTTGGTTCCCGATCAGATTTTGGCATTTAGAGAAAAACACTTGAGGAACAAGATGGTAAATGAGTACTTGATAAGATGGAAGAATTTACCAGAGGACGCCACATGGGAGGGAGAGCAGATTTTGCAGCACCCCGAGTTGCAATTGCTTGAGGACAAGCAATCTCGGGGAGGGAGGACTGTCATGTCCCCTCCCATTTAACCCCACGAAGGGGGGACGTAGTGGCGGCTTAAGGGGGCTCCCCATAAGCCATAGTCCCCATCTAAAGGGGAGCCATGGGCTTTAAGGGGCACAAAAGGGGCAGCAGATGACTTAAACGGTCCATTGGGCAAAGAAAATGGATAAGTGACCCTCGCTTTAAGGACAAGTTACCCTAAAACAAGGAAGCAAGCTAAAGGCAAAAACTATATATGGAGAGGGAGGCTTATTTGGAAGAGGACAAGAAGTCATTTTGGAAGTTTTCCTTTCTGTCTTTGGGAGGCGGTTGCCTCAGTTCTAGGTTGGTAAACCCTCAGCTCTGTTGAGTTTCGGTGGGCTAGTTCTCACCCTAGCTCAACCCTCTTTTACCGACACAACCTTTGGAGGTCTAGCTACTAGAGAAGGTTCTGTGGCTATCTCAGAGGGAGGCCGAGCTGTTGTGTCATCTATGGGAGGCTGGCGGATGAATCTTAGTGGAGGCCGCAGGTAGTGGAGGGTGTAATGATCTGATCCAGACCTGTTCCAGCTGTTGGAGGGAGGGCCGAACCCTATACCTGCGTCCTGGGGAGGGCCGAGCCACTATCTGATAGCATAGTCATCTGGGAAGGGGCCGAAACAGGCCTCTGCTGAGCCGGGAAGTAATCTGGGCAGTTCATCAGCCAAGGTAGTACAGGCCGAGGGTCTATTACAGACCGACAGAAGTAGCAGCAAGGCTACAAAGAGGGGCCAAATCATTGCAGGTTTATTTGAGTATTTCTGTTGTAGAAATTAGTTAAACCCAGGTTTAATCTAGTAAATTTCTGTTGCGAGTACTGCTGCTATAAAAGCGCCAATTGGCTGGTTATTGTATTCCTGAGGTGACAGCAGCCTTTAGAGGGTTACTGCTGGTTTTAATTGCAAACTGGATATTGGATACTGTTTACTGCTGATAATACTATGCTACAGAATTGATTCAGTTCATATGCTGGTTATTCATAAATGCACCCTGGTATGGTGAAAGGACTGTGTGGTACTGTTTAAATTACCTGTTCTGCAAATTGAGCTAATTCCATTTTCCAGCCTAGAAAACCCTACGGATTTTACAGTATATACCCTTCCACTCTTATTTTATCTTTTGTAAATATCTTTCTGTTAATATAAGTCGTATTTTTCAAACAAAAAAAGTCATAACTTGGGTCCACATAGGATCCAACAATGTTGCAATCTAGCGAACAATGTGATATTGGCATTGTTAATACTCCTAGGAAGTTGTGAGGTCACACTCAGCATCATGTTGTAAGTTTCCTTTCAAATAAGCAAGGTGAGGGAAATATATAGTGCACACTATTCAACTCTTGATCATAACCATTAGAAAATGTGTGAAATGTGAAATGCTCACATAACAAGAAGAGGAATGTAAAAGACATCCATCCACGTCATAAATACAATAGATTTAAAGGGGAGCCCAAACATTAGGATGTTCATTATGGACATAGTGAGGTACATAATCAACCCATTGTCTCTCCGCATGTATTTTGCAATTCTCAATATCACAACTCACATAACCTTCCTTCTAATTATAATAACCCA
The DNA here is from genome assembly GCA_000966675.3 of Picea glauca. Classification (NCBI taxonomy): domain Eukaryota; kingdom Viridiplantae; phylum Streptophyta; class Pinopsida; order Pinales; family Pinaceae; genus Picea; species Picea glauca. Next base: position 689,606 of record JZKD02S1699461.1, read on the forward strand.
TAACTAGTTCTCTAACAATGGTAACCAACCCTAATTTAGTGTCTAAACGAGCTTTAAATACACAATATGACAATTGAAATGGATGCAAAGTAATCATAAATAGTTACATGTTAGTTATAATTTTCTTGTGCTTCCAGGCATAGGTCTCTAAGCAGTTTTTGTTGCACATGTAGTCATAAATGGTTACATGTTAGTTTCTCTAAGCAGTTTTTGTTAGGCACAAGTAGTCATAAATAGTTACATGTTAGTTATAATTTTCTTGCACTTCTGGGCATAGGTCTCTATGCAGTTTTTGTTAGGTACAAGCACTCCAAGTGCATAGTATTCAAGCACAATCCTTCAAGTGTACTTCCTTCTCAAGTCAAGACTTTGAGTGTGATCACATCCAAGCACAAGGCTCAAGTGTACCTTGAGCACTTCTATATAAAATAGGTCCAAGATTGAATCAAGTTGGTACATTTTGGCTTTAAAATCCTCAAACTCTTTCAAATCCCATACCCATTTTTTATCCAGGTTGTCAGGGAATGAAAAGAATTACAGTACTCTCTATACTTCAACCTTGTTTTCACTCTATTCATCTTTCAAAGTGCCTTCCCACTCCTCGTTGATAGTAGCTTGACAATCACTCCTGTGCTAAACCTTGAAGTTGGAAGAAGTGAGTGTGTTTTGTTTCCTACACTTCATAGAACAACGTCTCTATCTCATCAGAATCTCATTTGCTCCATCCATTTTACAAAATTGGGCATGGATATTGGGTTTTAATCTTGGTACCACACTCTTCTAATTGCTTGACTAATCCCTAACCAGATCTGAAAAACAAAATATGTAATTATGAAAAGGAGCCACATGAGCATTCATACCACATTAGCAGCATAGTCACACAAAACGGTTGGATGAGGAACAGTTTTGAGGAAGTTAGGGTGGGCTGAGTTCTTTAAAAGGCAACAAATAGTCATAAATGGGGGAGGCTGCAGTCAGGAGGATGCAGCAGGGACTGCAAGAGGCAGACAACTGATGGAAAAAGGAGACTCCATTCAGCAGGATGCAGCACGGGCTGAAAGAGGCAGACTAGTGAGGGAAAAAGGAGGCTGCAGTCAGCTGGAGGCTGGAGAAGTCTGAATCCTTGCTGCCAATGCTAAATCGCAAGTTGCAACATTTTAATATCTCCTTTCGTCTTATTTTTACTGTCCAAGAGTCTCTGCTATGTAATTGATCTATTGCGATTAATATGTTATTTTCCAAGCATAATCTGTATCTGCACTTATCTGGGCATCTTCCTTATCATATTGAGTTTAACCGTTGTTGTAAACATTGCATGAGCAGTCTAGCTTCCTGCTGCAATTTCAGTATTACAGGAGCCACCCCGACAGATTATTTTGGCATCAGAGTATTTCAATGCTGGAAACACTTCTAAATTTATTTTAGCGTTGAAAAAAGTTAAGCATGTGAGGCTGTAGATAAGAGGCTAGAGACAAAGCCAAAGTTCAGATCTGAGCAAGAGCCAGAGTTCAAGTCACAGCCTGGGCCACAAGATCGAGTGCCCACATCTCCCAAACTGAGCCCACGGAGGGTGAAGATAGGAAGCTAGTTGATGGGGGTCATCAGCCTAAAGAGGGGAGGTCTGATCTGTAATCAAATATGAGATTACTGTTAAAATATTTATGTATTAACAAGTAGACAAGAAAAGAGAAAAAGTAGAACGCCATGTGGGTGCAGACGGCTTGACAATTGTAAAGACCGGGAACTCTCACTGATCACAACGATTCGTGTTGGAATGGAAGAGTTTAAAAGGTGCATAGGCAGACCAGAAGAGAAGATAAAAGCAAAGCGAGAGAAGGGGAAGACGAGAATACAGAGGAGGAAGAGGCTGCAGTCACATGCGACGCGGGACTAAGCAGAGCATCTGGATCTTGCTGTTGGTGCCAGGGTGCAAGAAGGACTGTGAATATGTAACCCACTCCGTTTCACTCGTTCTTTAAACCTGATTTCCTTCTTTTCTGTTCCTACATAAAGATTCTTCTGTGAAATTGTTCTATTTGTGTTTGACTGCTACTCCTCTGTATATGGAATAACCAATCATATACAGGCCAAACCGAAACAAAAGCCAAAGCCAGAGTTAGTACCTACCCTAAACTGAAAGTGTCTGCGCAGAGCTAGAGAAGATGCCTTCTCGTTGTGGAGAGTGCAGGTCATCATCCTTTTGGGAAGAATGTTATATAATAACCAATAAATACCCTAAAAATAATACTTGGAATATGAATATGAATGAATAGAACGGGAAATGAAGATGGAGGGAAAAAAAGTAACAGGAGACCCACCTGCCGAGATGATTACGCATGAAATAGGGGTCCTTTGCGAGATCGATGGTCTCCAAGGCGAGGCGCCTCAGGCGTTCTCTTCTGTCAATAGCCTCATTCTGTGCAGAAGCTGCTCCTCCACTTCCCGGTTTCGAACCCCACTCCCTGTCCATTGCTACCTCTAAACCCAATCCACTATGCTCGCCTGTTCAAACACAGCATCTGCTTCGTAGCCTTGCGAGGAGCGGCAAGGAGAATGGGAGGTGCGGAAAGATACTAACGGGGAATTGAAATGCCAGCAAGTGTTTGGAAAAGCCTGTGTTTAGCGGAGAAACAAGAGCTGAACCGTATATAATTCGCACAACATTTTGAAAATAAATGCTTCTTTAACCTTTATATGATGTGAGAATCCATTAAGATAAATTTTGATTAATATTATGTGAAAGTTCATTAATAAAAAAATTAATTTTGATTAATATCATGTGGTTGATATACGTTGATATATATGTTAAATATAATGATGATGATTACCGTTCACTAAGATTAATTGGTTTGTGGAACCTTAAGAATTAAGAAGGTGAGAGATTACTTCGATTCTTTTTAAATTGTATTTATGTGTTAAAAAAGTATTCAGAAAAGCGTTTCAATATCACCATAGTTTTGATGACTTGGGAGGTTAGGTGATGTAGGAGCGAAAACCCCCAAAACCAAGTCTGAAATCTCAAAGTTTCCATAAGGAAAACGTGGTTGAGAGGACGAGATTTCCTTGTGTTTGATTGGATTTATTTTATAATTATTGTGTTAAGCATATTGTTAACAAATTTTGGGGGATTACTATGTGATATTAGCGATTTTGTTGAGAGTAGATCGGATCTCATATCATGATTTGATCCTTGTATTGTTTTGGTTATAAATGTAGCCTTCGGGCGTAGTTGATAGGAGGGACCAGCATAATGTAACATCAGGTCGAAAAAGGCACCAAGCCGAGAGTGGTCATGTGTTTTGTAATAGTCGAGCTCAATTCTAATGAAACAATGTGTGATTGGGTTTATTTTGTTTTATCTTTGATTTCTTGTCATATTATGTGTGATTTTGTGCGTGACCCTGTTGAATGTATAAGTCGTGAATGTGTGTGTGTGTGTGTCCAAGAGAAGAGATCGAGAGCGAGAGTTGCAATATGAAGCATAGAGGAATTGTAGATCAAGGTGGCGCAATGGAAACACAACATAAAGATTTACGACAAATCGGTATTGTTGTCGGATTCTGCGTACAGAGTGACCTGCGACACGCCAACGTTGTTTATTGAGTTGTGCGCGAAGGTATATCCACGCACAGTGGTGTTTATGCGCAAAGATATTTCCACCTAGTGGTATTCGGTTGGAAGATATGGAGTTGTTGCCATGGACTTTGGAAGCAGTCCATGTTGTGGTTGAATTTACCCACATGTCCGAGGATCGAATCCTCATAAAAACTAGTTTTGAGGGACCACATATTTGGTCTTCATCAAGTGGTATCAGAGCAGGGAAAATTTCCTACATGAAAAGTGGGTAGATGCAGAAGCTAAAGAAGAGCATAGGAGTTCTCAGAAGGTTCCAAAGGACAGACCCTGTGATACCAAAAGGCCACAGCTGTAATGTTCCCAAGCCAATTTTTTCGCTGGAAACACTCATTGTTCACTAACAACTGTTGTTTGGATGTGTGTATGCAGGTTTGCTCGTGAAGTTATGTTTTAGGGTTTTTATATTTGTTCATTAAAGCATAAGGACATAGATCTGAAGATGTGTCATAAAGAAGAACAAGAGATACCAGTTATGGAACCAAATAGCACAGATCTGACCTTTGTTTAGATAATATAGAAAACTTGGTACAATAGATATGCAGATCTGAAAGAATATCAGATAAATCCTCTCGTTGGAATAAGAGTTGCTACAAAATGCTCAAGACTAGAGATACAAGCCTCCCAAGGCTAGATAACAAGTTGAAGAACAATACAAGATTAACTTCTTTCCCTCCAAGGTCCAAGTCCAAACCCCCTGGCTGAAGTTGTGCCCTCTTGGTTGGCTGTAGAAGTCCAATAATTCGACCCTATTGTTGGAGGCCTCAAAATACTTGAAACTATGTGGACTGATAGATCAGGGCAAGGTAAACCCCCTCCCGAAGCCTCGGGCTGAAATATAAAGATTTGCTCCTCAAATGACTGAAACCCCAAACTGAACTGCGCCCTCCTAAAGACTGCAGAGACCCAATAATTCGGCCTCCAAGCTAGGAACCTCCAAATGTTAAGCAATTGGATGGAAATGTAGATCGGGGCTAGGAAAACCCCCTGGTGAAGTCTTTGGCTGAAATATGAAGATTTGCCCCTCCAAACTGACTAGATCTATTTCCATAGTGTGCCCTCCTTCTCTCCAACTCTCACCAAGCTTCAGAAAATTAAATAGCTAGTAAACCTCTCTCCAAATACACTAGGAGTGATGGTTGAGGCCCTCAGAGAAAAACCAGGTGTCCAATAGTCCAAAAACCTTGTCAAACTCTTGGATCGAATCTTTCTTCTCTCAATGGTGTGCCCTCTTGTTGAAAATCCCCAAGGTTATGTCTTGCTTCTGCCTTGGGTGGTTAATGGTACATGTAGTTGCTATAGAATGGTGTGGGTGGAGTCTTGCATCCCTCAGACCAAGCTTGGATCAAGTGAGGTGGGATCTTTCACCACCGAGTTGACCTCTAGGGTTTGTATACTCAAAACCCTCAAAAATATTGTGCTCAAGAGCCCAAAAGAAAAATGCAATAATAATCCAAAGGTGAGTGAGAAGTGTGCCCTTTCTCTCTTTTATACCTCAATTATATTTCTTTGTTGAGTTAGTTAACCCCTAGGGTTAACTCCTAGCTTACCCTCGCGTGCTCTTTTCTTTCACTTAGTTACTTTTCCTTTTCAAAGTCAACTTAATATTATAACGTTGAGCTTTGTTGATGGCTTTAAGTTGACTTTCTCCCTTTAGTGCATGAGACTATAGTCTAGTGTGGACAACTAGACTACTGAGTCTCTCCAACCCTCTTCGTCAAGAGGTGGGAGACATTACAGTCTCCCCTGCTAGAAATTGCTTGCCCACAAGCAATTATGAACCTATCTCTTGTAGCACATGTTCACTTTCCCAAGTAGCATCCTCAATAGGTAAGTTCTTCAATTTTACTAAATATTCTTTGATGCTTCTCCCCCTTAGCTTCTTTTCCCAAACTTCTAGTACCTCTTCCGATATCAATGTCAATTGCCCTTCTTCATCTAAGGGTGGCAATTACTCAATAGGGATGATGTGTTGGCCTATGTCTTTATTCGAGCATGACACATGGAAAACATTGTGTATTTTGTTGCCTTGCGGCAGATCAAGCTCATATGCCACGGCCCCTACCTTTTTGTTGACCCTGTAGGGTCCAAAGAAGTGGGGTTGGAGCTTTTCTGGTCCACTTCTCTTGATGAATGCATGTCTGTATGGTTGGAGCCTCAAGTAAACCAAATCACCAACCTCAAATGTGTGCTCCACCCTGTGTTTATCTGCCTGAACCTTTTGTTGATTATGTGCCCTTTGCAGATGGTCCTTCAGTTCTCTGAGTATATCCCGACTCTGCTGAACCCAATCCTGAACCATAGGAGCCCTGTTGTCACCAAAGACAATCTCTACAAAAGAGAGAGGATCATAATTGTACAAGGCTTTGAATGGTGTCATACCAATAGACATATGATGAGTGGTGTTGTAGCAATATTCTCCCAAATGAAGCCACCTAACCCATGCCTTCTACTGCCCTGATACATAATTTTGGAGGTAGCCTTCCACCCACTTGTTGACTATTTATGTTTAACCATTAGTTTGAGGATGGTAGTTGGTGCTAGGGGCCAAGGTCGTACCTACCAACCTGAATTATTCCTGCCAAAAGGTGCTCATGAATCTATTGTCCCTGTCACTCACAATGGTATTGAGTAAACCATGTAATTTGAAAACCTCCTCAAAGAACAAATCTGCGACTTGTGTTGCATTAAAGTTTGTGGCAATGGAGAAAAAATGTGCAAACTTGGTTAATCTATCCACCACCACAAAAATACAACCTTTGTCCTATGCTTTGGGCAATCCTGTGATGAATTCCATAGATACGCTTTCCCATTTGTGCTTCATAATGGGTAGTGGTTGTAATAATCTTGTTGGATGGGTGTGCTCATCCTTGTTTACCTAACAAGCAGTGCATTGCCCGATATGGCGCATCACATCTTCCTTCAAACCTTTCTAGGAGAATCTTTCCCTTATATGTTGGTATGTTTTGACAAATCCTTGATGTCCTGCCACTGGTAAATCATGGCATGCTTGTAGTATCTTGGCCTTAAAGGTTGACTTAGGAACCAAGAGAATTCGGCTCTTGTAGTAGATGATGTCATCCATTATTCTGAAGTTGACATCCTGTACCTGTCCATCCAATAATTGACATGCAAATTGGTTCTTTGAGTATTCCACCAAAAGGTGGGCCTTCCAGTGAACTGAGATATCAGTCATAGCATAAACCGATGGCCTCCTGGATAATGCATCTGCCACTACATTACTCTTCCCTTTGACGAACTCAATGTCGAAATCATAATCATGTATCTTGCTAACCCACTTTTGTTGCCTCTCATTTAAGTCCTTTTGATCCAAAAAGTACTTAAGATTGTTGTGATCTATCCTCACCACAAATTTTATTTTGCTCCTACCAAATATTGCCTGAACTTAGCCAATGCGTGCATGATGGCCAACATCTCTTTGTCATAAATGGTATAAAAAATCTCAGGACCCCTCAGTTTTCGGCTTTCATAGACAATGGGGTGCATATGTTGCATCAACACTGCTCCAATGCCCTCCTAGTCCATGGAGGCATCACACTCCACTATGAAGGGTTGTGTGAAATCTAATAGAGCCAAGACTAGGCACGTACTCATTACCTTTTTCATTTTGCAAAAGTCAACTGTGCCTCTGGGCTCCTTTTGAATGCTCCCTTCCTAGTCAAATCGGTCAAAGGTGCACAAAGTTGTGAGAAGCCTTTGACAAACCTCCTGTAATAGCAACAGATGCCAAGAAACCCCTTCAATTATGTGAGGGTCTTAGGTGTGGGCCAATCAAGTATAGCTTGTATCTTCTCTTGGTGCACCTGTACCCCCTTTACCCCAATGATGTGTCCCAGATAGAGGACCTCTGTCATTCCAAATTCACATTTGGATTCCTTAGCATACAAGGACTGCCCTTCCACGATGGCCATAATCTATTCTACATGGTGAATATGCTCCTCCCAAGTCTTGCTATATCAACAACTCATCAAAGAATACTAAGAGGGACTTCATTAATTGCTTGTTGAAGACATGGTTCATGCAAGATTGGAAGGTGGTTGGCGCATTAGTCAGCCCAAATGGAATCACTAAGAAATCATAGTGATCGTAGTGACATCTGAAAGCAGTTTTAGGCACATCTTACTCCCTTATCTTGATCTAATGATAGCCTGAGTGTAAGTAAATCTTTGTGAAGTAAACAACCCCATGAAGCTCGTCTAATAGCTCATCAATCCTTGGAATGGGGTACCTATTCTTAATTGTATTCTTATTCAACGCCCTGTAATCAATGCACATGTGCATGGTCCCATCCTTCTTTTTCACTAGCACCACTGAAGATGCAAAGGGGTTGGAACTCGGCCTAATGTGCCCCATGTCTATTAGTTCTTTGATAGCCTTCTCAATTTCATCTTTGTATTTCTTTGGGTGTCTGTAGGGAGTGGTGATGACAGGTTTCGCTCCCTCTTCCAACTCTATGATATGCTCAAACCCCCTATCTAGTTGTGCTCCTGGTGGGATTGGTCCAAAGACTTTGCTGTGCTTGCTAATGATCCTCTGAATCTCTGGTGAGTAATGAGTCTCCCCTTTCTTATCCACCCGTATTGATATTCTACATTCGGCAGCATATGCAATGTATTCTCTTCTAAAAATGGCCTCCATGCACTTTGTTGTAACCACCCTAGGTGTGTTTCTTGTCATGCCCCTGAGAACCACCTTTTTCCCATTTTCCTCAGTGAAGGACATCTCCATGGTCTTGTAGTTGGTAGTGATTGGCCCCAATGTACTAAGCCATTGAACCCCAAGGATGATATTAGTGTCTGGAAGGTCCATCACGTAGAATTCTTGTGCCAAATCATGATTGGCCAATGCAAGTTTCATTCCTGGAATATACCTGTCACAAGGCATAGTGTGACCCCTTGCTACTTCCACCCTGAATCCTTCAAATTCAACAATGGGTATGTGTCTTCTTTGTAGTAGGGATGAATCAATGAAGTTGTGTGAAGCACCCCCATCAATGAGAACTAAAACTTTCTGCCCCTGTAACACCCCTCTCATCCCGAAGGTGTTGAATTTGGGTACCCCACTGATGGATGCCAATGTTCATATGTTGCAAGGTCGTGACTTGCATCTTTATCTTCTGTGTTTTCGGTGGTGTCTGCCTCTATGTTTTGTAGGTGGTCGAAACCTTCATCTTCTTCATTATCAGAAATTACTTCAATGTAGTGTGCCTTGCCTATGCCCATACATTTGTGGGTTGGATCCCAAGGTTCTTTGCACGTATAGCACAATTGCTTCCTCCTTGATTCCCTTCTAGTGTTTTCATCCATTCTACCCCTTCCTCTATCAAACCCCCTTTGGTGTCTCCCCCCTTAGTTCATGGGAGGTATTTGGTCTTTTCCTTCTGTGTTTAGAGGTGGTCTAGGGGTAAATCTAGATTTCGATGTTAAGCCCAAATCTCTTGTCCTCCATATAGCATCCTGTAAGTTGGTAGGCTTGAAAGCCTTTAACCAAACCCTGAAGGGTTCCATCAACCCATCTGTGAAAAACATCATGAGTCTCCCTTGAGACACATCCTGCACCATGATTGTTATCCTCTAAAACTCCTCTATATATACCTCTGGTGACCCTGTCTGTTTGAGTTGGGTGAGTTCCCAGAAATGTAGCTCTGGATTCCCCCTGGTCGAATATGTCAATAAGTCTCTGTCTAAACTATGTGTAAGCCATGATATGATCGTAGCCTACCATAGTTAATCCAGGGTACCACCAGTCATGAGCTTTGCCTTCCAAGTACATGGTGGTGAACTCAATGGCATCCATCTCTCTCATTGGGTTAAATTGTAGGTAAGTATCAAGTTTCTGCACCCAAGCCTATGCAGCCACCTTGGAAGATCCATCAAAGTACGGGATTTCCATCTTACCAGCTATGTGCTCTAACTCATAGTTATTCCTGTGATATGGCTTGGGTTTACCCCTGAATTTAAACCCACAATATTGCTCCAGTTTGATTTAGCTTTAGATTCCTGTGCTCTGTGAGTTATACTCCCTGGCATGTTGTTCGAAATTGTCCTCAATCTTGTCTTGGTAGTTGGGTTGTGTCTAGTTATCCAGGAATGAAGATAGATAGGGCCTAGGGGTGGTCATGATGTATGTTTGTCCCTGTGGTGCACCTCCTCCATAAATTTGTTCTTCAATGTGATAATGGGGAATGTGCTCCTACTGATGTCTAGTCCCTCCATGAGACCCACTAGCCTCTCTATTGGCATAAATTTCCGGACCCTTCCCTGCATGAGTCATCTACATCAAGATTTGTGACACCCTCTCCTGGCTTTCACTTACCTTTCTCATAGTCTCTGTCATTTCCACCTGTCCCCTATGTATTGTTTCATGGTTCTCCTATAGGTGATGCACAAGGTTGCTCTGTGACAAATCTATGGAACATTGTAAGTCCCTAGTGAACCCTGCTAGAATATGTGGCTCAATGTCCCCACCCGATCCTTCCATTTCGGCCTCTATCTCATCTGTCTGTTTCTTTCTTCTACCCATGTAAATGCCATTGAACTTTTGTATGCGCTAACCCCCACTGGTTGGGAGGATCAACGCTCTAATACCACTGTAATGTTTCCAAGCCAATGTTTTCACTTGAAACACTAACTGTTCACTAACAACTATTGTTTGGATGTGTGTATGCAGGTTTGCTCATGCAGTTATATTTTAAGGTTTATATATTTGTTCATTAAAGCATAAGGACATTGATCTGAATATACATCATAAAGAAGAACAAGAGATAACAAGAGATACCAGTTATGGAACCAAATATCACAGATTTGACATTTATTTTAATAATATAGAAAACCCGGTACAATAGATATGTTGATCTGGAAGAATATCATTTAAATCCTCTAGCTGGAATAAGAGCTTCTACAAAATGCTCAAGACTGAAGATACAAGCATTCCAAGGCTAGATAACAAGTTGAAGAACAATACAAGATTAACTTCTTTCCCTCCAAGGTCCAAATCCAAACCCCCTGGCTGAAGTTGTGGCCTCTTGGTTGGCTGTAGAAGTCCAATAATTCATCCCTGTTGTTGGAGACCTCCAAATACTCTGAAACTCTGTGGAATGATATATCAGGGCAAGGTAAACCCCCTCTCAAAGCCTCAGGCTGAAATATAAAGATCTGCTCCTCAAATGACTGAAACCCCAAACTGAATTGCGCCCTTCTGAAGACTGCATAGACCCAATAATTCGACCTCCAAGCTAGGAACCTCCAAATGCTAAGCAACTGGTTGGAAATGTAGATTGGGGCTAGGCAAACCCCCTGATAAAGTCTCTGGATGAAATATGAAGATTTGCCCCTCCAAACTGACTAGATCTATTTCCATAGTGTGCCCTCCTTCTCTCCAACTCTCGCCAAGCTCCAAAAAATCAAATAGCTAGTAAACCTCTCTCGAGATACACTAGGAGTGATGGTTGAGGCCCTACAGAGAAAACCCAGGTGTCCAGTAGTCCAAAAACCTTTTTAAACTTCTAGATCGAATCTTTCTTCTCTCAATGGTGCACCCTCTTGTTGAAAACCCCCAAGGTTACGTCCTGCTTCTGCCCTGGGTGGTCGATGGTACATGTAGTTGTTGTAGAATGGCGTGGGTGGAGTCTTGCATCCCCGAGACCAAGCTTGGATCAAGTGAGGTGGGATCTTTGACCACTGAGTCGACCTCTAGGGTTTGTATACTCAAAAGCTTCAAAACTATTGTGCTCAAGAGCCCAAAAGCAAAATGCAATAATAATCCAAAGATGAGTGAGAAGTGTGCCCTTCCTCTCTTTAATACCTCAATTCTATTTCTCTGTTGAGTTAGTTAACCCCTATGGTTAACTCCTAGCTTACCCTCACATGCTCTTTTCTTTCACTTAGTTACTTTTCCTCTTCAAAGTCAACTTAATATGATAACATTGAGCTTAGTTGATGGCTTTAAGCTGACTTTCTCCCCTTAGTGCATGAGACTATAGTCTAGTGGGGACAACTAGACTACTAAGTCTCTCCAACCCTCTTCAACAAGAGGTGGGGGACATTACAACTCAGGAGGAAGCTTGGTGATGTATTGGGTAGCAGGTGCGAAGGCTTGCTACAGAGGCTTAGTTGCAGCTCACTGTTGAGCATGAAGAGAAACTCAATGCTATGGTGAAATGATGCATGAAATAGGAAGACTAGAACGAAGATGATGCAGTAATGAAGACACATGATCAAGAGATCATCAATAATTGTACCCTGGGAGTTTGATGCAGGAGCATCGTACCCCCCAAATCAAATCTAAAATCTAGAAGTTTCCAGAAGGCAAGCGTGCAAGAGGATTCGATTTTTCCCCCATTTCATGAAAAAATGATAAGGTTTGTTAAATTCTAGGGTGAAATTGTTATTTCAGAGTGATTAGTTAGAGAGGATCATGGATCTCGACTTATCCACGATATTGTTTTCATTCTTTATATTTGTAAGCATGAGATCACAGGGAGGCAGAGGCCTGCCAAAATGTAAACAAGACAGGGCTAGATAGGCCCAACAAGGCCTTTGTATGTAAATTTGAGTTCGATTCTTAATGAAGATTATGTTTTATTGTATCTTGGTTTCTGAGATCATGTGTAATCTTTGTAGCTTTTATGAAGGTGAATGTGTGTGGTGTGAGCGAAGAGTGAGGTTGTGTGAGTGTGTGTAATTGCAGGTTTGAACCAAGAAGAAAACAATGTGTTCTAGCGAAGGGAATCCATTGTTGATCACGTAACGGATCAATGGTGATCCTTTAAGCCGATATTAAATCTAACCATCCACAAGTTCGTGAGCCAAAAAACCGATAAATATTTAATGGTGCAATGTTAAGGTGATATTTTGGTGGTCCAATAGCCAATCAGACCAGAAACTCGTGTGGAGTTAGTGATACTCGACTACCCACAGTTTTGAGCCTCGATTTAGTGAAAGATTAGTGCTCAGACTTATAGTGCGTGAATCTTGTGAGAAATTTTAACACTTATGCATGAGGTGTAATAAGAAGGTTTAGGGGATTTAAAATAGACCTAGATTTATATTAGATAGTATTAAAGTACGTTGCGAAAGCGCGATGGACCTGGTTAGCTCTGGTATCTAAGACACAATTCCATGGTGAAAAGGGACCCAACGATGGATCCCCAAAGCATTGGAAAGGACAGTGGACTGAGAACGATGAAGTTCCTATGAACTTCATGGATCAAGATTGAAGAAGAGACTCCTTCGCCATATCATAAACTAGGGTGCCTATGAGAAGATAACACGATATTGTGAAGTTCCTATGAATTTCATGATTGAGATATAAGTACTCCATTTTATCTAGGATGTAGTGGTGGATATTGTTGAGGTTTTTATTGATGTAGGGACGTTATCAGTCCTTTTTGTGGGCCCATAACCCACAGTTTTGAGGATCGATCCTATTGCAAATTTGATCATTGTGATACCCCAGATTTTGACTTTCATCAAATGGTATTAGAGCAAGGAAAGATGTCTCTATGTGAAGTGGGTAGGTGCAGAAGCTGAGAAGAGCAAGGAGTGATCAAGAGATTCAAATGAAGGGAATCTGAAATACTAAAAGGCCAAATCTCGAGAGGACGTTTGGTGAGGTATTGGGTACCAAGTGCAGAGGCTTGCTACAAAGGCTTGGTTGCAGCTCACTGACTAAGCATGTGAAGAAGCTCAGTGATACATGAGAAAAAAAGGAAGACCAAAGAGAGAGTGAAGATGGAAGCAACAACATAAGCACATGATCAAGAGATCATGAAAGTTTTTAACACTGGGAGTCTAATGCAGGAGTGAAAACCTCCTCAAACCAAATCCGAAAATCCGAAATCTCGAAGTTTCCAGAACGAAAACGTGGTTGAGAGGACGAGATTTCCTCGTGTTTGATTGGATTTGGTTTATAATTACTATGTTAAGCAGATTGTTAACAGATTTTGAGGGATTACTAAGTGATATTAACAATTTCGTTGAGAGTAGATCGGATTTGATATCATGATCTGATCCTTGTATTGTTTTGGTTATAAATGTAGCCTTTGGGCGTGGTTGATAGGAGGGACCAACATAATGTAACATTAGGTCGAAAAAGGCGTTAGGCCCAGAGTGGTTGTGTGCTTTGTAATAGTCGAGCTCGATTATAATGAAAAAATGTGTGATTGGGTTTGTTATGTCGTATCTTTGATTTCTTGTCATATTGTGTGTGATTCTGTGCACAACCATGTTGAATGTATAAGTCGTGAATGTGTGTGTGTGTGTCCGAGGGAAGAGGTAGAGAGCGAGAGTTGCAATCTGAATCATAGAGGAATTGTAGATCAAAGTGGTGCAGTGGAAACATGTAACATAAATATCTATGACAAGTCAATATTGTTGTCGAATTCCGCACAAAGAGTAACCTGCGACACACCAACATTGTTTATTGAGTTGTGCGCAGAGGTATATTCGCGCGCAAAGGTGTTTCTGCGCAGAGATATTTCCACGTAGTGGTATTTGATTGGAAGATATGAAGTTGTTGTCGTGGACTTTGGAAGCAGTCCATGTTGTGGGCGAATTTACCCACGGGTTCGAGTATCAAATCCTCATAAAAACTAGTTTTGAGGGACCCCAACATTTGTTCTTCATCATTAGGAAAGTCTGTATCGCGACAAATATTTTTAAATTGGGATCTAATTTGGGAGTAGGTGAGGCAATCTAAGAGGAAGTGTTTTTTTATCTTCAACCCCCTTAGTGTCACAAAGATGGCAGATTCTTTCATCCCACAATGTTTTTGGAATTATTTAATGCCAAGTTTGACTATGTAGCTCATGAGAGTTTGTTCTTATTTTAGCAATGTTGATTTTCTTCTTTCCACTTCTCAAAACTGACAGGTACTTTTTTTATTCTAAATTAGGGTTGACCACCTCATTGTAGTATCTTAGTTTCATTTTATCCTCTAATTCTTTATCACACCACATATTCTCCTTAAATTTAGAACTGATAATATTTGTAATATTATCGGTATTCTGCATGATGGATTCTTCTTGTATTCCCCAATGATTTAGCCAAGATTTGGCATCTTTATGCCATCCCTACTTGAGCTGCTAGTGGTTTTGGCTAGAGTTTGAAGCAAGTTTAGAGAGCCTCTTGTCGTCCATGTTTCTTATCTTGTTCTTGTAAGTTAGATATGTACTCATAACAATGCTCTCGATGGGGGAAAGGCTTATTTCTATGACGAGGATAGGATATGGTATGTTGCCCTAAATTTTGAGATTATAAGTTATAAAATTCTTTTGGATCTGTTCTATCTTTCTACAGGATTCTCTAGAGATAGTGCAACCCCAAACTTCACATCCATATAAGATAACCAGAGTTACAAGAGTGTGAAAGAGGCATTTTTTCCTATCCCAAAGCCAAAGGTCTGTTGCCTTACAATTATTTTCAATCCCAAAATAAGATTTCCACCCTCCATTTATAATTTTCTCAACACTATAGTTCTAATTGAGCTTGTGGTGAATATCGATTCCAAGATATTTGTATGAAGGCACTTCCTCCAAGCTATTGTTGCCATATAAAAAAGTATTGTAGGTGATATTTTTGGATTTAATTATCATAACCTTTGTTTTGCCAATGTTTACAGTCATGCCCATACTAGAGCAGAAGTCTGTGAGGATTATAAGTTGCTTACCTAGGTCATGGGGACTCTTCGCCATAAGAACAATATCATCAGCATAAAGAAGAAGGATGATGATTATACTAGCGAGTGTCAAACCAACACAACCTGCATCCTCCAAACAATCTTCTAATTTATCAATATAGATGTCGGAAAGGGTAGGGGATAAAGGGCAACCTTGCTTGACTCCTGTATTACAGATAATTTCTTTTGACCAATCCTCAGTGTTCCTAAACTTGGCAATAAATTTCTCATATAGCTTTATTGCAACAACTCTTAACTCAAAAGGGACTTTAAGCTCTTCTAACGTATCACAAAGGTTAGTCCTGGGCACAATGTCAAAAGCTTTTCTAAAATCAATGAAACAACAAAGGAGATCAATTTTAGCATTATGACACTCCTCTGCAATGATCCTAAACATAACAAGGTGGTCTACAATTGAATGGTAGCCTCTAAACCCAATATTTCCTTTAACTCTCTTTCCATTGGTTTCTAGCCATGTATTGATCTTCTTTTCCAAAATACTTTTGTATAGATTAGCTAAAACGGGGCTAATCATAATGGTCCTATAATTAGAGGGATTTCTTTTATCCCCACTTTTAAAAATAGGTACAATGAGGCTTTGAGTCCAAGGTTTTGGAAAACCTTGTTGGGTAGATAAATTGAAGCGCTTATGTATGTGAGGGATGAAGATAGGTCCTCCAATTTTTAATATTTCAGCCTGGTAACCTCAATGTCCTTAGCTTTTCCTTTTGAGAGCCTCTTAATTCCAAACTTAATGTATTCTATAGAAAACACTTCATCCTTTGTAGAAATGTTTGGAATGTTTTCCATGACATTAGGGGATTTGTAAATATTTTTAGGGTAGAAATTTCAATCCTTCAAGTGAATCCTATTATTCTCTTTAGTTTTACAGGTTAGAATTTGCCTCCAGAATTTCTTAGGATCTATCTTAAATAGGTGCAAAAGCTTCTCTTGCTTTCTATTTATATAGTGTTTTTTTTTCTTTTTTATTAAGGTTTTGTATCTATTTATCTTATCATATTTTAACGATGCATTTGAAGCATCCCTAATGGATTTTCTAGCAAATTTACATTCATTATCGTACCAAGGGTTAGTTGTACTGTTTTTCTTTTTACATAACACCTCAATAGATAATTTGTTAATGGAAGTAGAGAGGATTGTTGTCAAATTTTGATAGTTAGTTTCAATATTGTTGTGATAGGTTAAGAGATTTAAAGCATTACCTAACTCATTTAAGAAAATATCGACTTTTTGTTTGTCAAAAAGTAAGTGTCTTTGGTTATCATAGTGCTCTTCAATGGAGCTTTTGTGCATGGAAAAGTTTAGAGTTAAGGTTAAAGGTCTATGATCAGAGTCAGGTTCGTGGTCATCTAAAAGATCAAAGTTTACTATTTGGTTGTATATGGGGATATCTAATATTACATAATCAATGACATTGCTACCCAACCCATGGATACAAGCCATCATATTAGATTTTGGCCACTACCTTAGACCGTTGCAAATTATTAAAAGGATTATTACACTATAATAAATCCCTATCATTTGCTCCCTTTTTTGCTTCCAAAGATTGTTTTAGTGTATTTTTCTCCAATTTTTTGAAAAAATTGGCGCCATTTGTGACGTTAAAAGATAGAGAATGTTAATTTTTATTTTAAAATTTAGGTAAAAAAAAAATTAATTTTACTTTTGTTACATTTGAATGTTTCGAATTTATTTTAAATGGGTTAAAAAATTTAATGACAAAGTTTTATGATAGTTCCATCAATTAAGCGAAGTTATACATTTAGACAAAATTCGTATGAGATGTGGGGAAGAATTCTGACCAATCAATCCTATGAGATGTGGGAAGAATTTGGACCAAAATATGATGGAGATTGTTTACTTTTTAACTCACTCTATTATTGTACCTATCGCTAAGAAGGATACATAGAATTCGATCTACTTTCCATAGGCCTTTGATTGCACATTACTTACCTTTTGACCATAAATTTACGAATCTCTTTCAAAGTTATACTTTACAAATCGATTTTTTTTCTAAATGTCTAAAATTATTTATTTCATGTATCGTTGGATGTCTCATCGTAGAGTTGACGATGGATTTCTTGAAATTGATGAATCAATTTAATTCTCACATGTTTTGGCATGAATCATACACGTCGGCAACACAATCCCCTTTCAATCCTTATAAACATTGGCCATGTACATGTTGGCTTATCTCCAACCTAGAAGCGTTACCGAGACTCGTATTTTTTGTGCGTGGATTAAGCATATGTTCAAAAATGGGGCAAGTGGTTGAATGAATATTCCTTTCTTTTAGTAGGAGTAATAAAATCGCATTGTTTGTGAATTAATCGTGCTCATCATCTCTTGTAAATTGAACTTGTGAAGTGATAGTGTTTGTGGTTTTATATTTTAGCACTGTGTTTGTTAATTATTGTTGGTCTCTAGTATATAAATATCTCCTATTTAGGTGTTTAGATGGATTTGAACTCCCTTCAAGAATTATAAGGGTGGCTTCTTAGATAATGGGAAATACATGAGAGGGAAAGTTGAAAGGGAATTTCCTCTATCTAAAAAAATTAATCCTCATATAATATAAGTTGGGTTTCTTGATACCTACACGTTCCAACTAACTAGAGAGAGAATGGTTAGGAAGTGGGCTAACTCACTTATGCCAATTGTTGTGATTTTTTTAGAGATAAAGGTCAAGTATCTAAACTAGAGGATTAGTAGTGCAAATGAAGCACAAGTGAAGAATATTGAGGATGAAACTTGATCCTTTTTTGTTAAATGAGTAAGTATCTTTGACATCTGAACAATCACCTCTTCATATTAATGTGGAAACACCTTCATAACGTTGAACTTAGTTGATGGCTTTAAGCTGACTTTCTCCCCTTAGTGCATGAAACTATAGTCTAGTGGGGACAACTAGACTACCGAGTCTCTCCAACCCTCTTCATCGAGAGGTGGGGGACATTACAGCTTGGGAGGAAGCTTGGTGACATATTGGGTAGCAGGTGAGAAGGCTTGCTACAGAGGCTTAGTTGCAGCTCATTGTTGAGCATGAAGAGACGCTCAATGCTATGGTGAAATGATGCATGAAATAGGAAGACTAGAACGAAGATGATGCAGTAATGAAGACACATGATCAGGAGATCATCAATAATTGTACTCTAGGAGTTTGATGCAGGAGCATCGTACCCCCCAAACCAAATCTGTAATCTCGAAGTTTCCAGAAGGCAAGCATGCAAGAGGATTCGATTTTTCCCCCATTTCATGAAAAAATGATAAGGTTTGTTAAATTCTAGTGTGAAATTGTTATTTCAGAGCGATTCGTTAGAGAGGATCGTGGATCTAGACTGATCCACAATATTGTTTTCATTCTTTATATTTGTAAGCATGCGATCATAGGGAGGCAAAGGCCTGCCAAAATGTAAACAAGACGAGGCCAGACAGGCCCAACAAGGCCTTTGTATGTAAATTTGAGTTCGATTCTTAATGAAGATTATGTTTTATTGTATCTTGGTTTCTGAGATCATGTGTAATCTTTGTAGCTTTTATGAAGTTGAATGTGTGTGGTGTGAGTGAAGAGTGAGGTTGTGTGTAATTGCAGGTTTGAACCAAGAAGAAAACGATGTGTTCTAGTCAAGGGAATCCATTGTTGATCACGTAACAGATCAATGTTGATCCTTTAAGCCGATATTAAATATAACCATCCACAAGTTTGTCAACCAAAAAACCAATAAATATTCAATGGTGCAGCGTTAAGGTGATATTTGGGTGGTCCAGTAGCCAATCAGACCAGAAACTCGTGTGGAGTTAGTGATACTCGACAACCCACATTTTTGAGCCTGGGTTTAGTGAAAGATTAGTGCTCGGACTTATAGTGCGTGAATCTTGTGAGAAATTTTAACACTTATGCATGAGGTGTAATGAGAAGGTTTAGGGGGTTTAAAATAGACCTAGATTTATATTGGATAGTATTAAAGTACATCGCAAAAGCACTATGGACCAGGTTAGCTCTGGTATCTAAGACACGATTCCATGGTGAAAAGGGACCCAACGATGGATGCCCAAAGCATTGGAAAGGATAATGGACTGAGAACGATGAAGTTCCTATGAACTTCATGGATCGAGATTGAAGAAGAGACTCCTTCGCCATATCATAAACTAGGGTGCCTATGAGAAGATAACACGATATTGTGAAGTTCCTATGAACTTCACGATTGAGATATAAGTACTCCATTTTATCCAAGATGTAGTGGTGGGGATTGTTGAGGTTTTTATTGATGTAGGGACGTTATCAGTCCTTTTTGTGGGCCCATAACCCACAGGTATGAGGATTGATTCTATTGCAAATTTGATCTTTGTGATACCCCAGATTTTGACTTTCATCCAATGGTATTAGAGCAAGGAAAGATGTCTCTATGTGAAGTGGGTAGGTGCAGAAGCTGTGAAGAGCAAGGAATGCTCAAGAGATTCAAATGAAGGGAATCTGAAATACTAAAAGGCCAAATCTCAAGAGGACGTTTGGTGAGGTATTGGGTAGCAAGTGCAGAGGCTTGCTACAAAGGCTTGGTTGCAACTCACTGACTAAGCATGTGAAGAAGCTCAGTGATACATGAGAAAAAAAGGAAGACCAGAGAGAGAGTGAAGATGGAAGCAACAACATAAGCACATGATCAAGAGATCATGAAAGTTTTTAACCCCGAGAGTCTAATGCAGGAGTGAAAACCTCCTCAAACCAAATCCGAATATCTGAAATCTCGAAGTTTCCAGAAGGAAAACGTGGCTGAGAGGACGAGATTTCCTCGTGTTTGATTGGATTTGGTTTATAATTACGGTGTTAAGCAGATTGTTAACAGATTTTGAGGGATTACTAAGTGATATTAGCAATTTTGTTGAGAGTAGATAGGAGGGACCAACATAATGTAACATTAGGTCAAAAAAGGCGTCAGGCCCAGAGTGGTTGTGTGCTTTGTAATAGTCAAGCTCGATTTTAATGAAACAATGCGTGATTGGGTTTGTTATGTCGTATCTTTGATTTCTTGTCACATTGTGTGTGATTCTGTGCACAACCATGTTGAATGTATAAGTCGTGAATGTGTGCGTGTGTGTGTGTGTGTCCGAGGGAAGAGGTCGAGAGTGAGAGTTGCAATCTGAATCATAGAGGAATTGTAGATCAAAGTGGCGTAGTGGAAACATGTAACATAAATATCTACGACAAGTCGATATTGTTGTCAAATTCCGCACACAGAGTAACTTGCGACACGCCAACAATGTTTACTAAGTTGTGCGCAGAGGTATATTCACGCACAGAGATATTTCCACGTAGTGGTATTCGGTTGGAAGATATGAAGTTGTTGTCGTGGAATTTGGAAGCAGTCCATGTTGTGGGTGAATTTACCCACGGGTTCGAGTATCGAATCCTCATAAAAACTAGTTTTGAGGGACCCCCATATTTGGTCTTCATCATTAGGAAAGTTTGTATCGTGGAAAATATTTTTAAATTGGGATCTAATTTGAGAATAGGTGAGGCAATCTAAGAGGAAGTGTTTTTTTGTCTTCAACCCCCTTAGTGTCACAAAGATGGCAGATTCTTTCATCCCACAATGTTTTTGGAATTATTTAACGCCAAGTTTGACTATGTAGCTCGTGAGAATTTGTTCTTATTTTAGCAATGTTGATTTTCTTCTTTCCACTTCTCAAAACTGACAAGTACTTTTGATCTTCTAAATTAGGGTTGACCACCTCATTGTAGTATCTTAGTTTCATTTTATCCTCTAATTCTTTATCACACCACATATTCTCCTTAAATTTAGAACTGATAATATTTGTAATATTATCGGTATTCTGCATGATGGATTCTTCTTGTATTCCCCAATGATTTAGCCAAGATTTGGCATCTTTATGCCATCCCTACTTGAGCTGCTAGTGGTTTTGGCTAGAGTTTGAAGCAAGTTTAGAGAGCCTCTTGTCGTCCATGTTTCTTATCTTGTTCTTGTAAGTTAGATATGTACTCATAACAATGCTCTCGATGGGGGAAAGGCTTATTTCTATGACGAGGATAGGATATGGTATGTTGCCCTAAATTTTGAGATTATAAGTTATAAAATTCTTTTGGATCTGTTCTATCTTTCTACAGGATTCTCTAGAGATAGTGCAACCCCAAACTTCACATCCATATAAGATAACCAGAGTTACAAGAGTGTGAAAGAGGCATTTTTTCCTATCCCAAAGCCAAAGGTCTGTTGCCTTACAATTATTTTCAATCCCAAAATAAGATTTCCACCCTCCATTTATAATTTTCTCAACACTATAGTTCTAATTGAGCTTGTGGTGAATATCGATTCCAAGATATTTGTATGAAGGCACTTCCTCCAAGCTATTGTTGCCATATAAAAAAGTATTGTAGGTGATATTTTTGGATTTAATTATCATAACCTTTGTTTTGCCAATGTTTACAGTCATGCCCATACTAGAGCAGAAGTCTGTGAGGATTATAAGTTGCTTACCTAGGTCATGGGGACTCTTCGCCATAAGAACAATATCATCAGCATAAAGAAGAAGGATGATGATTATACTAGCGAGTGTCAAACCAACACAACCTGCATCCTCCAAACAATCTTCTAATTTATCAATATAGATGTCGGAAAGGGTAGGGGATAAAGGGCAACCTTGCTTGACTCCTGTATTACAGATAATTTCTTTTGACCAATCCTCAGTGTTCCTAAACTTGGCAATAAATTTCTCATATAGCTTTATTGCAACAACTCTTAACTCAAAAGGGACTTTAAGCTCTTCTAACGTATCACAAAGGTTAGTCCTGGGCACAATGTCAAAAGCTTTTCTAAAATCAATGAAACAACAAAGGAGATCAATTTTAGCATTATGACACTCCTCTGCAATGATCCTAAACATAACAAGGTGGTCTACAATTGAATGGTAGCCTCTAAACCCAATATTTCCTTTAACTCTCTTTCCATTGGTTTCTAGCCATGTATTGATCTTCTTTTCCAAAATACTTTTGTATAGATTAGCTAAAACGGGGCTAATCATAATGGTCCTATAATTAGAGGGATTTCTTTTATCCCCACTTTTAAAAATAGGTACAATGAGGCTTTGAGTCCAAGGTTTTGGAAAACCTTGTTGGGTAGATAAATTGAAGCGCTTATGTATGTGAGGGATGAAGATAGGTCCTCCAATTTTTAATATTTCAGCCTGGTAACCTCAATGTCCTTAGCTTTTCCTTTTGAGAGCCTCTTAATTCCAAACTTAATGTATTCTATAGAAAACACTTCATCCTTTGTAGAAATGTTTGGAATGTTTTCCATGACATTAGGGGATTTGTAAATATTTTTAGGGTAGAAATTTCAATCCTTCAAGTGAATCCTATTATTCTCTTTAGTTTTACAGGTTAGAATTTGCCTCCAGAATTTCTTAGGATCTATCTTAAATAGGTGCAAAAGCTTCTCTTGCTTTCTATTTATATAGTGTTTTTTTTTCTTTTTTATTAAGGTTTTGTATCTATTTATCTTATCATATTTTAACGATGCATTTGAAGCATCCCTAATGGATTTTCTAGCAAATTTACATTCATTATCGTACCAAGGGTTAGTTGTACTGTTTTTCTTTTTACATAACACCTCAATAGATAATTTGTTAATGGAAGTAGAGAGGATTGTTGTCAAATTTTGATAGTTAGTTTCAATATTGTTGTGATAGGTTAAGAGATTTAAAGCATTACCTAACTCATTTAAGAAAATATCGACTTTTTGTTTGTCAAAAAGTAAGTGTCTTTGGTTATCATAGTGCTCTTCAATGGAGCTTTTGTGCATGGAAAAGTTTAGAGTTAAGGTTAAAGGTCTATGATCAGAGTCAGGTTCGTGGTCATCTAAAAGATCAAAGTTTACTATTTGGTTGTATATGGGGATATCTAATATTACATAATCAATGACATTGCTACCCAACCCATGGATACAAGCCATCATATTAGATTTTGGTCACTACCTTAGACCGTTGCAAATTATCAAAAAGGATTATTACACTACAATAAATCCCTGTCATTTGCTCCCTTTTTTGCTTCCAAAGATTGTTTTAGTGTATTTTTCTCCAATATTTTGAAAAAGTCGGCGCTATTTGTGGCGTTAAAAGATAGAGAATATTATTTTTAATTTTAAAATTAAGGTAAAAATTCTTTTAATTTTACTTTTTTACATTTTGTTTCAAGTTTATTTTAAATGGGTTAAAATATTTAATAACAAAATTTTATGATAGTTCCCATCGATTAAGTGGAGTTATACATTTAGACAAAATTCGTATGAGATGTGGGAAAGAATTCTGACCAATCAATCCTTATGAGATGTGGGAAGAATTTGGACCAAAATATGATTGAGATTGTTTACTTTTTAACCCTATTATTGTACCTATCGCTAAGAAGGATACATAGAATTCGATCTACTTTCCATATGACTTTGACTGCACATTACTTACCTTTTAACCATAAATTTACGGATCTCTTTCAAAGTTATACTTTACAAATCGATTTTTTTTCTAAATATCTAAAATTATTTATTTCATGTCTCATTGTAGAGTCGACAATGGATTTCTCGAAATTGATGAATCAATTTAATTCTCACATGTTTTGGCATGAATCATATACATCAACAATATAATCCCCTTTCAATCCTTATAGATGTTGGCTTATCTCCAACCTAGAAGCGTTACCGAGACTCGTATTTTTTGTGTGTGGATTAAGCATATGTTCAAAAGCTAGTATCCTCGTCGCACTATATATCCCACGCTTATCTATGTTCCAATTCCAGATTGCGATGCTTATCCACGTGACGTACACGTTTTTCCAAGAACCGAGGCAGAAGTCTAGCCACATCCACACACACACTTTACATTGAATTTTCATAAAAAAAAATGTGTTTATTGCATCATATTAGCTTTTCATGCATTAATAGGTGCATCAAGTTGCATCTCTAGTGCATTGTTATACCATCGATTAGTGTCGTGATATAGATATTTTGCATCTTTTTTTGAGTCTTTTGACACCTTTTACATTGTTATGAATCTATTTAACATTGCAATTACATTATGTTTCGTCTCAAATGTGTCATATTTATTTAAATTGCATCTAACTTGCATCATATTCACATCATAACTATGTTTTATTAACGTCACAAATGCATCACTTTAACATCATAATTGCGACATAGTTACTATCATTGATTTAATCATTTTTGTTAATTTAATTATTATTGATTATTTAATTGTTATGAATTATTTAAATATTATTTTATAATTACTATTTTATAATATTTAAATATTGATGGGATTGATGATTACTGTAAACCTATTTTAGAGCATACTAATCATGAAAGTGAAGACCATGTATATATAAACACAATTATGAAATTTTATCTCACTAACATTCACTCAATTTCACACCATGAGAGCAATCTATAAGTGCGATTATGAAATTTAATTGCACTAACATTCAAGCAATTTCACACCATGGAAGCAAAAAAACATGTAAATGCAAATGCAATGATGAAATTTAAATTAAATCATAAAATAACCATGTCATGTTTCCTGTTTGTGAACAAGTGGTACACTGCTACCCCTAGGAAATGTTAACTTTGTATACAACATTACATGAAAAGATATGTACACATATAAGGAAATGAAATGAATTTGACATCTTGAATCAATTGAATTATTGTTAGTTCCCTCCTCCTCTTTGTGCCTATAGATAAGATAGGATAAGATCGGTTAAGTTTATCAACGTCTTAAAAAATAACCACAAAAGTAGGTCAATGGTACTAAAAGATTACATAAAAGAAAGATAGCAAGTTTAAATCATATCAAAATAAATAACAACATGCATATCAAAATCAATAACTAAAAGCGTATATTATTTATCACCCCAAGCCCAACCTTCTTATAAATCAACAACTTTTACCTCTTCTTTGTCTTCTACCATGATAGATGTTCATCTGTGTTCATGTCGTCTCTATGCCCTGTATTCAAAGATTACTATGCACATCATAAAAACAAATAAGTACAATGAAAAATGTAGTATATTAGTTTCGATTATACTTTATATTTCACTGAAAAACTATAGGATAAGTCATACCAATTCTAACATGCCCAGATCTATTGTGAGCAAGACCCCTGGAACATAATACGACATGCTGCATCAATTG
The DNA here is from genome assembly GCA_000966675.3 of Picea glauca. Lineage (NCBI taxonomy): Eukaryota > Viridiplantae > Streptophyta > Pinopsida > Pinales > Pinaceae > Picea > Picea glauca. The sequence continues at coordinate 715,150 of JZKD02S1699461.1, forward strand.
CAAGTAATCCATGTCTAGGTATGGTCTCTCATTTTTTGTTACACTTTTTATAAACACTGCAATTTTTTTCAAGCTTTTTTCAACATAAGGTATACAATAGTAGGAAACGATTATAATTATAAATGCAATTCTTTGTAAAATAACTACATATTTCTAGTATTATTCAACAACAATAAAGTATGTAACTACAACTCATCAAAGGCTTCTTGCTACTACCTTTCATTAAGGTTTGCAAAGTTCAAGAATTCAACACTTGACATAGTTACTATGTTGATTAGAAGGTTGACCTCGAGATTTCAATCGAAAAAGATGAAAATTTGAGCATTGAATGGGAGATTTATGAGTTGACGCCAAAGAAAAATATTTGGAGGAGTTAATCTATAAGGTTTCTCGTCCAAGCATTCCTACTTGCACCATTCCATTGGAATTAGTTACTATTGAAATTGACATAGAAATACCAATAAAAGTGTTGGTACTCAAGTCTGGATAATGGTTGATATTCATTCAAAATACAAACTATTCATATCTAAATATGTATAGTTGCTCGTGCATGGGTTCAAGACTAGGTGCCATGAATTTTATATACAAATTTGAGAGGGGATAAGATTAAGATACTCAATTTGTAGGTTTATATGTCATTGGAACCTCTAATGTTGTATTATGCCAATTAGATGAATCTTTTTGAAAGATGGATTGGATAGGGATCGATGTGCATCTCCAAAAGACTTTATGGCAACATTAAATTCTTAACATGGATGCATTTGATGCTAGGTGGAAGGGAAATTGTTTTGATTCATGATATAAATAGGGTTATGGTGGTGGAACTCCATTAACAACAAATAATGAAACCCAGATCGATAATTCTTCCTTCACCATTTCAATAGCTAGTGTTTCTAGAGATGGATCAGTTTATTTGTCTTCTACAAGTTGTCAACTAACAACGAGGAATTGGTAAGCACTATTGTCTCTTCTATCATGGTGGACATATATGTGTTGGTTGAAGTGACGGGCTACTTGAAGACCACTTTCTTAAACACAACCATTTGAGATTTGGAAGAGCTCTGAGTGAAAATTGTGAATCTTAGATAACGAAGTCACTTGTTTTTCTTTAATGCATCAATTTATTATAACATTTCTTCCCAAACATTGACAACTTTGTGAGCTAAGGAAGTTGTGCAATTGCAAGCAATATGAAGTATAGAAAATATGGTAGCTCAATGTGTCTGAAGAAATAATATTTTTTTGGATCTTGACCTTCACTAGAGTATATATACCATATTTTTGACAAGTTTGCAACCAATGTTGAATTGTTCAGTGAATTTAAGAAAGGTTTTTTTCATTGTACTATAAAACACCAAAGATATTAATGGAATATGTAATGAGCATGCATGCAATTAGGACTACTTAAAAACTCTTATTCAACATATGGAATTAATTGGAAAAAGATAAAGGTTTCTCAAATGCAAGGATTCAAATTGATGTAAAAGTCTTTGAATCATGATACATGGGGGCTTGGTTGATTAGTTGGGCTTGGAAAKTTAGTTTTCTATGGGAACATGGATTCATGGGACTACTTGTCTYGGTCCAATGCAAATAGTCCACCTCACAAATAATGCATTGCTTGCTCTCGAGGTTGGGCTCAAGATACCTTMAAATCTAAATTATGCAAGCAACTTATATCTAACAAATCTAATGAGTTGCRTAGAARCAAGTGACATGAAAGAATGATAGCCTAGAATATGGCCTCCTTTTGCAATGCCTCTTGTTTAATACACGCGACAAACATTGCATTTTAGACATAATCGATGGCCTTGCTAGAGACTTGGAGGTTGGGTTTGATTAACACAGAGATAGCCAAAGCATGGTCATCTTGCTTCCCGAATCATTTGTGCATGATTAATGACATTTACACAAAACGTTAAAAGAATGAGAAAAAGGGAGATGCACAAAAGTATAAAGTAGAAGGATCAAATAATGAGACAAAAAATCTTTCATTACATATTCTCACTAACAATGGAGATTAGGTTCTTGCGGGAGGGGGCTAGAATATGAAATTACTACTTACTTATATTATATCTTGATATAAACTATGAGGAAAAATAAAAATACGATGGTGAGATGCTCCTCCCACATGTAACTTTCTTAACTTGAACATGCATAAGACGCTGCCACACAAAGAGAAGAAGAAAAATATCTAAACCCAATGCTACAAACATGAAATTCTTTCATCTCTAACATGCTCCTTTTACTCAATGAAAGAATAATTAGGAAAGCCTTTTTAGAATTTATTCAACTATAAAGGTAGGTGATTATCCAATATAACTTAGGGAACTTTGGAGACTATGGTGGGGGAGGAAGAGGAGAGGGAGAGGGAATTAAGGGATGGGAGAAAGAGGAAAAGGAAGAGGAGAGGGAGAGGGAATTAAGGGATATGAGAAAGAGGAAAAGGAAGAGGAGACAGAGAGGGAATTAAGGGATGGGAGAAAGAGGAAAAGGAAGAGGAGGAGGGAGAAGGAAAAGAAAAAGAGTAGGAGGGGGGAAGAAAACAAGGAAGGGAGAGGATGGGGGGGGAGTGGAAGAGGGGTAGAGGAAGAGGGGGGAGGAGTGGAAGGAGAGGAGGGAGAGAGTGGGAGGAAGTGAGGAAGAGGAAGAGGAAGAGGAATGAGAAGAGGGAAATAAGGAGGGGTAGAGAAAGGAGAAGAGGGATGGAATGAGAGTAGAGGAGAGGAGGAGAGAAAGAGGAATGGGTGTAGAGAAAAGGAGGAGAGGGAGGAAAACCTAAATCCCATCTCCCATATTCAAAACCTAGATCTCATTTTGTTTTAAATATTTTAATTTTTAAAAATTTGGGAGAAAATAAAGGAAAATCCAAATCCTATCTCCAAAACCCAAATCTCATCACTTCCAAAACTCAAATCCCATTTTGTTTTAAATCTGCAATTTAAAAAAAAAAATGGGGACAATTAATAAAAAGTGTACCTATGAATCCAAGAGATTTGGTGATGTGCCAAAAATTTCCGTTGCTTACTCCTCTTAAGTGCCCACACAAATCCGTTTTAGCTTGAAGAAGCTTTATCCCAAACCCTTGTGCAAAAATGGAATGAGGGAAATGCGCACCCCACCTTTCAACTTATATGAGAAAATGTACAATGAGTTTTGTTACCCCCCCCCACAACCTAGGGGTAACTAAGGAGATGATGTCTCAGGGCCCGCAAGTAGTAGACATGGAGTGACAAGAGTTGGATGGACAACACAGCCCATAGAGACCCTCTTCCTCACCATGCTTCACCATCACCATCAACAACAACAAAGCATCATCCACCACACTAACTTGATCCACATAGGGCAACAAGTCTTGCTTCATGGTAAGTGTCATTTTAATATTTGGGGCATTTGGATAAGTTTCAAAGATTTCTTTCTGATTATGAAAAATTTGCTTGAAAGATATGCTTTTTACCATTATTCACCTTGGTGGTTATCCTAGGGTTTCTAGTAAGTTCTCCACCCCCAAGGAAAGGGGTGATATCGGGGGTCCTTCTTGATGGGTCGTCATACCATTCCTAGCCATATTTTATCACTTTTCATCTTCATTCCTCTCTGTATCATTATCTTTTGGGTTTTGGGGTTACATGTACCCCAAAAAGGGCTTGTACCTCATTCTCTTATGGGAAGAAGCGTCTAAAATCCTAGATGTTGTTGCAACTAACGTCAATAAATAAATAAAAAGAAAAAGCAGCCACCATAAAAAAGCAGTGGTAGGGATACAAAACCTATAGTCCAAAAAATTGAGCTCTACATTTCTAGGTGCCTACCCCAAGTCCTAAGTGTGAATGAACACCTCACCTATTTGTAAAGGAATTATAAGTATCCCATTTGAAAGGAAACACATTTAAGGCGCAAAATCAAGAAACATCGTAAAGGGAACTTGCAAATTATCTAAAGAAAATAAATGAAAAGGCAATTACAGGGCTTGGAAAAAGGTCTTGCCCTAAACAAAAGGTAACTAGAGGATGCAACACAGCCTCCACAAAGACACAAAGACACCTTTCGGTAACCCTCCCATATTTAAATTTGGTAAATTGCATAAAGTCTTTGAGATTGTGTTTAATTTGAAAGGGGGGATCCAATGTACTTATTTGGGTGGCTCTTGTATTAAGATTGATTTAGTTGGCACGATTCATATGAATCGTGGACCCTTGGAGGGCATACCTTATTTGTCTTTGGAGGTACTTGCTTGGTGACATAATTGACAGAGGTATTAAGGAACTTTGGATCTCCATGGGGCATGAAAGCCCACATGATGGATGTTGTGCCCCACATGTTTGAGGGCATTGATGATGAGCATTGGACACCTTACAATGTTAATGGCCCATGAAAGAGGCCTAGGATTATGAGACTTGCATGACGTCACCCACCATGCTAGAATGTTGTACTTTTGGAGCATGACGTCAAGTTTAAAAGGCTTGATTTGACTTGGGTCTTGTACTTGGTGGAGTTGTGGGACATGTACCCCACACGTTTTTGGACTAGTGGGATGATGTGACACTTTGGGAGATGTTTCCCTAGTCTTTGGAGGCTAGCTCACCCAACGACCACCCTTGAAGAAGGCTTTGCAGACTTATTTCCCTCTATTTTATCATTTTTGGTCGTTATTTAGCATATGTGGGCAAAAGTCAAAGTGTTTTGGTTAAAGTCAATGTAAAAACATGAATTTAGACCTAAATTAGTGGATTTAATTGTAAATTTGGATAAAGTGAGCTTGGATTTCCTCTATAAATAGAGGCAAGCCTCACTTCATTTGTCATAATCCATCATTGAGACATTATTCTCTCTCTCTAAAACTTTTGGCCCTCTTATTTTCTTGTGCAAATGGGGTGATGTGATTTGCTTTGTGGAAGTCTTTCACTTGCAAATTGACTTGGAGGTGAAAATGTTGCACTTTGGAGGATTGGCTTGTGATCTAAGCTTTCTCTTGGTGAATGATCTTTGCAAGTTTGATTTGGTTTGATGGTAAATTTATGCAATTTGCTTTGATTATCTTGCTTGGAGAAACCCTAGGAGGGTTAGGATTGTCTATCCCCTCCCTCAAGCTAATGTTTTGATTTAAGTGAGGTCATTCAAGGGTATTTTCAAGGGTTAGGATTTTCTATCGCCTTGAAAACATTCTTGGCTAGGGTTTTAAAACTAGAGGTTAGGATGGTCCATCCCCTTACGGTTTAAAAACTCGTTTCCCATTGATTTGTTGAGCTAGGTGACTTGGAAAGGTGACGACTTGGGCACATGATGGTTTGGGTTCGAGGTTCAAGTCTCTTTTCCATTTTCGTCCTATCTTACTTGTCAATGTTATGTCTCTATTTTCCCAATAAATAAGGCACTAGTCTTTGCATTGAACAATGTGAATATTGCTCTCTTAAAGTCATTGGATTTATGGATGAATTGCTCTCACTCTAAGCTATATTTTAATGCTAAAAATAATTCATTTCTTACAAGTTTACTTGCTACTATATTAACAAATTAGATACAACCATTAGGGTTGTAGCAAAACCTCTCTCTCAATCTTGTTTATTTACTTTCTCACCGCAAAAAATTCTATTTTAATATTGCAAATTAATTTACTTGTTAAGGGATACAATTTAGCATATTTAATTTCTAATTTATGTGGTGAAAATTTGTTGTTGTAGAAAATGTTTGCTACAATCATTTAGGGTTGTTATAAACTTGCTAATAACACTTACTTTGCAAACTATTTAACCGTAAAAATTATGGCTTAATCATTGGAATATTATCTATTGTTCATAAGATTTCATTTGCCATCATTTAATGTTGATTTTGACAGTGATTTATTGCAATTGTTAACACATTCTTCTTGTTGATATATTTTACAGTCTGCTGCAATTTTTTGGACAACGAGGTTTCTTGCTACTTTCCTTAGTGTTCGGGGGTTTAATTTCATTATTTTTGGTCTTGGGATATTGCCTCTAACATTGGTTTTGCAAGTTATTAATCAACTTGCCTCTCTCATCTACCAAAGTCATCATTCTCCAAACCCTAAGCACTCTCATCTATTGACCAAATGAGGGATCCTTTACAAACCCTTGCCTCATTCTCTCCATTCCCTCCAATTCACCCGGGAAGCCTCCCTTGTGGTGGAATCATCCATCAATACTAAAATGAGGGGAATAATTGTTAAGGTGACAGTGGTTCTTTCTCACATATGTGTCACACTAGTGACACTTGTGGTTGGATTTTCCCAACCAACAATTTGTGTGATGACATTTTTGGCGTTGTTGCTGGGGAGGATCCTGGATCATTTCTGATCCCATAACAACATTTGGCAAGTCTACCACAAAGCCTTTATCTCTAGCGTGTCCATCGACTCCATTTGAGGGAATTTCCCCCTTGACTTTTGATGGGTTTTTATTAAAATTCATCTGGGTACTCCACTACCTAAGAACTCATCTTTTCAAAAGACACTTCCTTATGGAAGGTTCAAACCTTCTCAAGTTTATCGATGAAGGCCTCCTCATAATTCACTTGTTGTCAAAACCTTATTTAAAAAAAGATTTAATTTTACTCCAATGGATCATCCTTGGTCTAGAAACCTTTATAAGCCATTGGATATGACCAACATCACTACGTACCCCAATAAGCTAACGACAAAATCTCACAAATGGTTACCAAAATTCACTAGGAACAATGTTGTTACGGCTGAAGAACATTTTGACGCTATTGTGTAGCTATGGAAGATAATTCTATGGAACATGAAGATGTTATGATGAAGTTACTAGCCTCCTCTCTTTATGAAGATGCCAAGAAGTGGTTCAAAATTTTGCCCGACAATCACTTGCAGTCATATCAAGATTTCACATATTTTCTCAAAAAGAGATGGACATTGTAGAAAGATAATGGAATGTTATTGATGTTATTCAACCAAATTAATAAGAAAGAGAACGAAACAATTAAGGTATTTGATGCCAGGTTTGATAGCTTGCTCAGCCATATCCCAAAGAACTTGTGCTTGTCGGAAATAATCATTCTCATGCTTTATTTGAATGCTTTTAAAGGCCGGATTGGTTTTATCCCGAAGGAAAAGTTGTGTGATAGCTTAGAAAAGGCCAAAGATTATATAATACAGATTGAAGAACATCTCATCAACTCCAAGATTGAGCCTTTTCAGTTCCCTCATGCCAGATCAGAACCAAAGATGAAGATGTCGACCAACAGTGAACACGATCTAGTCACACTTTTGGCTCAAAGGTTTGATGAGATCAATGCCTAATTTATCTAGAGCTAGTATCAAATCATGAACACGTTAATGAATTTAGAGAGACACCATTATTCTCTAGGGCCTCAGATAACTAGACAATAGAAAGAAAGCACATGTTTGAATCCAAATCCACAACAAGCAACCAAGGCACTTGATACCCCGACTCCCATTGGGATGGTCAACATGGAAGGATCATCGTGGTGTTTTCCTTGTGAAGTACTCCACTCGGAGGCTGAGTGTCCAAGACAAAAGGAAGAAGAAGATACAAATTTTGTTGATAGGTTGAATTTCATTGATATAGTTTATACAACTAAGTCTGAGGAATACATTGACATCACAGAAGAACAACTTGAAGAAGTTAGGAAGCGGGCAACTAGACAGGCTAGGTTGTAAATACTAATTGTAAATACTGAACCAAATGGATGAAGCTTCAAAGGAGAGGTTGAGGAAAAAAGAGATTTTGACATACTCTAGGAAAAATAAAGTGTTAGTGGCACCTCCTCGAGCACCGAAGATAGTGCCTCCATCATCTCCACCACATGTTCATGATTTGCTTCTGTATCCCACACCAACCATTGAGGATCTTCAACTCAATATTGATGTGACCAACATGATGGGAAAGACGAACATGGTGGTTCCCTTGATCGAGATGTGCAAGATTCCTTCTGTAAGGAAAGAAGTGTCGAAAGCTCGGAAGCTACAAGATGAGTTTGAAGAATCTCCAATAATGTTAAACACCCCGTGCCATGCAAATAGAGAATATGAGAACACTTCTCTCTATCTTTCTCTAGGGATCAATGGTCTTCGTTTGAATAATTGCATGTTGGATTATGGTGCCTCGATAAATGTGATGTCATTGAAGTAGTTAGGTTTGCATTTTACTCAACCTTACAAAAATGTATGTGGCATTGCTTCAAGGAGGATGAAGGTGTGTGGTATTATCAAAGACCTAGATGTCTATTTGTGTGCCTTTCCAAACATTAATATCAAAATGGATGTATCAATCATTGATGTACCTAACTCTTGGGGCATGCTCTTGTCTAGGAAATGGGTTGCAACTCTTCGTGATTTTCTCAATATGGACTTGACTCATGTACATATCCCTATGGGGGATGAGACATTTGATATTTTATATAGTTAGATAGTTTTTGAGAAACATGTACTCAAAATTAATGAACCAAATAGTTACAGTGATGAGGAGTTTGGTGTTACTTATCAGTATTTAGATGATGATGTTACTCATGATAGGACAACTCTGCCTTTCGCCCAAGAGGACTGCATAGGCACTTTTTTGTCCAAGATAAACAAGTATAAGGAAAGACTTGGGAGATATTAGGGAAAGGACCTAGGATCTGTCAAATTTTTTAAGAAGGATGCAGATATGAGGGATCAAGAACGAGAACAATCTATCAAAGATATGGTCAAATCAAATTCTCCCACACATCCTTACATGAAGATGTATCATATGTTGAATTGGATGAAGGGAGTATGGCACTCATGTGGGATAAAAGGAAGGGAAAGCCAAAGTATGACAAGAAGAGTGAAGTTCTATGACTTGGCCCTTACATTGTCAGGAAGAAGTCTGGAAATGATGCTTATTATCTATTTGGCATGGATGGGAGGAATATGCCATTACCTATTGATGGGTCTATCCTCTGACCCTACATAGATGAGACTTGATGGGCTTCAGGCCCTAGGTAAGTAGGTAGGTCATTTACATATTTGCATTGCATTGTATCATAATTGCATATGCATGTCATGGTAGTATAGTTGTATTTGCTTTGATTTTCATACATATGCTTCATTTACATATTGTTCTTTTTGCATCCCTGCATTGTTGTTGTGTTACATTCGTGTGATTTGCATATTCATATTGATATGTTGGAATATAAATATCAGAAAAAAATTCTTTTCAAGTTTTGCTTAACATTTTGTAGTTCTCATTTTTTCCATATGATTAAGGGGGTGAGTTACAACACCCCTCCGATTTTAACATTTTGCTTAAGTGTGTGTAAGCATAGGTCATACTAGAATATGCTAAGGTTCTCATGCGCTCTAGGATGAGCACATGTCCCCATGTAGGAGGCAGATGTTACCCCCCCAACCTAGGAGTAACTAAGGAGATGATTTCTCAAGGCCCACATGTAGCATACATGGAGTGCAAAGAGGTGGATGGACAACATAGCCCACAAAGCCCCTCTTCTTCACCATGCTTCACCATCATCATCATCAAAAACATAACAACGTCCACCACATTGACTTGATCCATAGAGGACAACAGGTCTTGCTTCATGAGGTAACTAGTCAAGCTTCATGGTAAGTGTCATTTTAATACTCATGGCATTTGGATAAGTTTGAGAGGTTTCTTTCTGATTATGAAACGTTTGCTCAAAAGTTATTCTTTTTAGCATTTTTCACCTTGATGGTTATCCTAGGGTTTCTAGTAAGTTCACAACCCACTGGGAAAGGGGTGCCACTGGGGGTCCTTCTTGATGGGTCGTCATTCCATTCCCGACCATATTTTATCACTTTTCATCTTCATTCCTCTCTATATCCTCATCTTTTGAGTTTTTGGGTCACATGTACCCTATCCTCCTTCTCATTCTCTTATGGGAAGGAGGGGATAAAGACCTAAAGGTTGTTGTAGCTAGTGTCAATAAATAAATAAAAAGAAAAATAAGCCACAATCAAAATACAGTGGCAGGGATACAAAGGACACAAAATCCATAGTCCAAAAACTTGAGCTCTACCTTTCTAGGCACCCACCCTTAGTCATGAGTGTGAATGAACACCTCACCTATTTTTAAAGGACTTATAAGTATCCCACTTGAAAGGAAACACATTTAATGCACAAAATCAAGAAACCTTGTAAAGGGGACTTGCAAATTATCAAAAGAAAATAAAGAAAAAGGCAATTATAGGGCTTGGAAAAAAGGTTGCGCCTTAAACGAAAGGCAAGTCAAGGATGAAACACACCCTCCACAAAGACACCCATGGAAATGAGACCGTATGAGACCCTTGCATGTTAATGACCCCATGCCCAAACGTTTATACATAGTCCACTTCACGTTCATCACATGGCCTAGATAGGGTTCACTCAGGAAACATTCCTCTACTTGAGGAATGAGCTTACCCAATAGGACATTTTGATAACCCTCCCATATTTAAATTTGCTAAATTGCATAAAGTCTTTGAGCGTGTGTTTAATTTGAAAGGGGGGATCTGATCTACTTGTTTTCGTGGCTCTTGTATTAAGATTGATTTACTTGGCATTATTGATATGAATTATGGACCCTTGGAGGGTGTACCTTGTTCATCTTTGCAAGGTCTTGTTTGGTGACGCCATTCATGGAGGTACTAAGGCACTTTGGATCTCCATGAGGCATGAAAACCCACATGACGGATGTTGTGCCCCACATGTTGGGGGGCAATGATGATGAGCGTTGCATACCTTATGATGTCATTGGCCCATAAAAGAGGCCTAGGATGATGAGACTTGCATGACATCACCCCCCATGCTAGAACACTGCACTTTTGGAGCATGACGTCAAGCTTAAAAGGCTTGATTTGACTTGGGTCTTGTACTTGGTGGAGTTGTGGGACATGTACCTCACACTTTTGTGGGCTAGTGGGATGATATGGCACTTTGGGAGATGAAACCCTATCCGTTGGATGCTAGCTCACCCAACGACCACCCTTGAAGAAGGCTTTGGTGACTTATTTTCCTCTATTTTATCATTTTTGGTAATTATTTAGCATATGTGAGAAAACGTCAAATCGTTTTGGTTAAAGTCAATGTAAAAACATGAGTTTGGACCCAAATTAGTGGATTTATTGTAAATTTGGATAAAGTGAGCTTGGATTTCCTCTATAAATAGAAGCAACCCTCACTTTATTTGTCATAATTCATAATTGAGACATTATTCTCTATCTCTCAAAATTTCAGCCCTCTTATTTTCTTCTGCAAATGGGGTGATGTGATTTACTTTGCAGAAGTCTTTTTATTGCAAATTGTATTGGAGGTGAAATTGACGCACTTTGAAGGATTGGCTTGTGATCTAAGCTTGCTCTTGGTGAATGATCTTTGCAGGTTTGCTTTGGTTTGATGGTAAATTTCTACAATTTGTTTTTATTATCTTGCTTGAAGAAACCCTAGGAGGGTTAGGATTGTCTATCACCTCCTTCAAGCTAATGTTTTAATTTAATTGAGGTCATTCAAACGTATTTTTAAGGTTTAGGATTGTCTACCTCCTTGAAAAAATTCTCGGCTAGGGTTTTAAAACTAGGGGTTAAGATGGTCTATCCCCCTAGGGTTCAAAAATTGGTTTCCCATTAATTTGTTGAGTTAGGTGACAGCTTGGGCACATAAGGATTTGGGTTCAAGGTTCAAGTTTATTTTCCATTGATATCCTAACTTGTTAATTTTATGACCCCGTTTTCCCAATAGATAAGGCACTAGTCTTTGCATTGAAAAACACAAATATTGGTCTCTTAAAGTCATTGGATTTATGGATGAATTTCTCTCACTCTAAGCTATATTTTATTGTTAAAAAACTTTCATTTCTTACAAGTTTACTTGCTGCTGTAATAACAAATTAACTGCAACCATTAGGGCTGCAACAAAACCTCTCTCTCACTCTTGTTTACTTACTTTCTCACCGTAGAAAATTGTGTTTGAATATTGCAAATTAATCTACTTCTTAAGGACTACAATTTGGCATATTTACTTTCTAATTTATGTGGTGAAAACTTGGTGCTGTGGCAATTGTTTGCTACAACCATCTAGGGCTGTTATAAACTTGCTGATAACACTTACTTTGCAGCTTATTTAATTGTCAAAATTGTGGTTTAATGATTGGAATATCGTCTACTATTCATAGGCTTTCATTTGCCATCATTTAATGTTGATTTTGACAGTAATTTATTGCAGTTGTTAACACATTCTTTTTTCTGATATAATTTATAGTTTGCTGCAATTTTTGGGACAACAAGGTTTCTTGTTGCTTTCCTTAGTGTTCAGGGGTTTAATTTCATGATTTTTGGTCTTGGGATATTGACTCTAACATTGGTTTTGTAGGTTATCAATCAACTTTCCTCTATCCTCTACCAAAGTCATCATTCTCCAAACCCTAAGCACTCTCATCTTGTGACGAAAGGAGAGATCCTTTAAAAACTCTTGCCTCACACTCTCCATTCCCCCATGGTCACCCAGGAAGCCTCCTTTGTGGTGGAATCATCCATCAATAAAACTAGGGGAGTAATTGCTATGGTGACATTGGTTCTTACTCCCAATTGTGTTGCACTAGTGACGCTTGTGGTTGGCTTTGCCCAACTGACAGTTTGTGTGATAACAAGTTTTACACAAATGTTGACTTTGCATTTTTTTTTTGGCATCACATTAACACTGTAGGTGCACCCGCTATTAAGATGCTAACAAAAGGCACAACTTGAGAATCATCTTTTACACGTCACCATAACTTTATTTGTTTTTTGTATTTGCATCATCAACTAATCATTTTAGTGTTGTGTAACACTATGCCAATGAAGACAACACACCATCCTACATTGTTTAAGCATCAATATAAATGTCATAGTTGTGTCAAATTCACCATCAATAATTACACTACAAAATTAATCAATGATACTATATTTATATTAGTTATAAAAAAATTGCAATTATAATTATTATTGTTTATGTACACCTCTGTAGACCTTAGCAGTCAAATCATTGAGCGAAGGAGGGTCCCTCGCCCCACAAACAAGGGGGTCTCATACACCAATTTGGTGTATGGCTTGGCCCTGACATTAAAATTAGATTATTACTATTATTAATTAACTAAAATTAAAAATTATAATTATTAATGTCTAAAATTATTAATTATTAAAATAACAATTACTAATGTTTAAGATTATTAATTATTAAAGTTATTTACTATATTTAAAACAATATTACTATAATTGCCAATAATTATAGTTGAAAATTATTGTTATTACTATTAAAATTATAATTCAGGGGTTGTAGGTGCTCTTGTGGGGGATGGTGTTGTCATCATTGACTTCTAGGGAAACCAATAAGTAAAATATGTTTGGGGGGTTGTGCTACCATGAACAACGACATTAATGCATTAGCCCTATACAAAAGTCTCTTGTTTCTTAAATCCCAAAGTTTTTCTGTAGCGATAGTCGTTGGAGATTCTTTGTTCACTCTAAGATAAATTATAAACAAATATACACCCAAGAGGACAAACCATCTATGCTCCAACTACTTAGCAGGTAATTCAAGGATGAAACAACCACTAGTTATGAAGAGGTGGCATTTCATTATTACACTCCTTTCTCACTTGCGTGAATTGTAACTCGATGCATGGCATTACAATTGTGTGAGAAATGTGAATTAATAGTGAGGGACAAATGTATTTTGTTATGGCTTTCAGGGTTGTGTCTCTTCCTTGGTTTGGTTCATGATGCTTCGGTCACATAGTAGAATGCTCGATTTTGTCCTATGTGAGTTGGGTGAGTTAAAAAAAAGGAGTGAGCTTGATGTTATAAGTAAAATCTCTCTAGGGACCACCTGGGAAACGAATTGTCATCGAAAAGTTATCAACGAGTACTTCGACAATGTCAACTTGGTAATATGATTCAATTTTGTAA
>JZKD02S1699462.1:11189-61884 GCA_000966675.3 Picea glauca
CATTACTAATCTAAATCACAACTAATGGCCTAAAGCTGACATAAATAAAATAACATTACTAATCTAATATGCCCCAATTAAGTGGTAATGAGCCAATATTAGGGCTTAACAACAAAGATAACCAACAACATGTACCAATCATGTATCAAAAACAAATGATACTATGACTCAACAAGATGTATCAAGATCACCATGTACTTAAAGTATGTATCTCATCCATGTACCCAATAATATACCTCTACCATATACCCATAACATCCACCAAGATAACCAATAAGATACCTCTACCAATGCACCACACTCTCCATAAATCAAATACCATAAATCCTTACATCAACCATGTGCGACAACCTCACTATTATACAAACTTGAAATATAAGTAGAATGATGGAACCACTGTCACATTGTCACTATGAGATATATTGCTGTAAAATTCTACCAATCTATGCCACTGACCTGTAATTCTATTGTGATTCTCTAGGAGGGACTATCATTCTATAATCTTTGGCCATGTGTCCAAAGTTGTTGCACTTGTAGCATTCCACTTACGTTCTCAATGATTCAAACCTATTGTATATTCTTTTCTATGTTTCACTAGGCCTTCTTGGATAACCATTTTGTGTATGACTTTCAAAGATGTTTATGTTCCTGCTATTGCCTTTGCAATTTACAACTTTATGTCCAAAATTATTGCATGCATAACATCAACCAAAAAATATAGTTTGGTACCTGGGAATTGAATATATTTTGAAAGGAATTACTCTTCTGAATCCTTCTTCTTCTTGAGGCCTATTTGTTTCTGACTGTCATTGATTCCGAAATATGAATCTTCTAGGTGGAGGAGTGTCCCTATGATCTTCCTTGTAGAACTTCCTATCCCCTCTGATTGTTTCTGCATATCTTTTTGGATATGTTTCTTGATCTATTTTTTTTTAGCTTGATCCCTATTTTGTCTGATTGTATCCAAGTCCGGACTTGTCATGATTAAGCCTTTGACTATTGATAATGTGATACAACCCCCCTTCCCTTTGGGGGATTCTGCAACCTCCCGGCCTTGGATCTTCAAACTCTTGAGCTGAATTATCTCTTTAGGCCTTCAACAGATCCTGAATAATCAATCCACACACACACATGTCCGCTTGATGTTACCTGCAAGCTCAACTACCTGCAACTCTGGTCCCTAGTCTGGTCCCTAGTCTTGGAAACAATGATGTGTGAGTGCTAGCCCTGGGCTAGAATATTTCTCCTGTATGAACACAGGTTGTGACCATGGGCCAAATTTTGATAAACTCGGGATTTGGAAATATCACGAAATCCACCTTTCATTACTTCCAAAACACGTTCTCCCAAATTTGTGGATCTTTGCTGCATGTATTCCTGGGTCTAATGGTCTAGCTTCACTTCGGATTTCACAAATTCACGAAATTTCACTTACTCCTCATGAAACTCCTTTAGACCTCTATCTCCTGAATTTTCTAATCTGTTGCCACGTGTCTCCTCGCAGCCAACAGTTAGGATTCACTTCATGACTTCATGACTTCGGTGATCCCTCTTCACAACACTTTAAACACTCTAAACTCTAAAGTGAAGAAATGATTTACAACTAACTTCCATGCATATTTCCCCAGATATGATGGTACGGAATGATCCCAATCCGCTTTGGACAGATATCGTTCGTTAACTCTAGGAAACCATAAAGGAATCCTCCCTTTGAATATTTCTCGCTGCTTGTTGGCATAGGGGTAGACCCAGGGTTCAAATCTAACAGTGCACTAACAAAACCCTAACTATCAACCCTTTCGACAACCCCTGTGAAGTAGGCGAGGTCTCACCTAACGTAGAAGTAGGGGGGGTTAAAAGACTCATGTGTATGTAACCAAGTTGGGACACAGATCCGTGATAATAAAACTTCACAAACTATTCTAGAAACACTTAGAAAGCAACATCCATTATTTTCTTATCTTCATTAACATCACATAACTTACCCGAAGATAGATTGACGCAGTAACAATAAAGATGCTTCAATCATTTATCACATAACACTGAGTTAAATCTAGCAATCATTCATCCTTAACACAAATAAAGAACCAATCATCAACGAATCTATCTAACATACATAATAAGAAAAGAACTGAGCATATTCATAACATAAACAACACAACGCATAGCAACCAAAGACACAAGATATACGTGGTTCAACCCAATGTGGGGCTACGTCCACCAACTGCTTCGTCTTCTTTATTATTCCTCTGAATATTACATTCATCTTCTCCTGTGTACTAAGACACAGAGCCGAGCTTTGCATAAGATAGGATATCTATGCACTAAGCACCAAATCCTCCTTCCAAAACTAGGTCTAAGCACAAATTTGACTTCGCTAATGAGCATAGATCATTACATACACATTCTGTTGCACAAAGAAACTCATAACTACTTGCACTTATCCACTTCCACTACTCTCCACTTAGCTTGCTTCTTTCTACAATACATTCTTACTTATTTATACTTTTACAATAAGGACAAAACATGGGAGAACCCATGGGCCGACATACCATTACCCATTATAAAAACCCTAAGGAACCCCCTTGATGGGTCCACATACCCTACAAAATAAGTGAGATACGCGATCTCAGCTTTTCCTGGGTGCTCCATCTTCAACTAGCCTCTCTAGTTCCAAAAGTGGTCAAAACTTGACCAAGGTTTCCTCAAAACTTAGTCGAGGTTCAACAGGCCCACAACACTCACCTATGACTCATCTTGAGTCACTCAAGTCTAGGAAATGTTTCTTCGAAGCCCTCTAGTGACCTTGACTTGTTTCTTCGCTTGATCCTCTTGGTCAATGAGCTCTTGGATCATATTCTCTAAAACAAGCCCTTCTAAGCACTGTTCCATTGCTGCAACCACTTGGTCCAATTGTGAGCCTTGTCCCTCAATTTCTTAAAACACCTTGCAATATTCATGCTGAATAGGTTGTAGCTTCTGCGCAACTTCCATTACCCTCCCATGGATGGTAGTAATCTATTGCTTCCCTGTGCACTACTCTTGATATCTCTTCATTCTTTCAACTGTGGTGAGTAGCTTCATTTGCACCTGCATGAAGAATACCTACTGCTACCCCTCCTGTAACTGTGCTTCCAGTTTCCTTAGCTCATGATCTTTTGTGAGGTGTTCATAAGTATGTGTACTTCTATCTCTCAACCATTTTCACTCTAAGGAGAGGGCCCTTATCCTTACTACTGTGTTCTTAGAAAATTCTTCCCTGTGATCGTGCACTTCCTGTGGGGTGCTCGATACTGCTTGAACCTCCAGTTCCGTTATCCTCGCTTGAAGTTGTTGGATGGTCTCAACGAGCTTCACCACTTGAACATCGAATGAATCCTCATCCTCCTGTGCCAAGACTGGCACAAAGAGAAGTTCTTTATTCACCACTCTTTAACCACAGTTTGCTCTGTGAGCAGTTGTTCCTTTTCTCTTTTTAGTTGAGCCTTTTCCTCCTAGAGAATCACCCAAAATTATTCTCTCTCTCTTTCATAGGTGGTCAGACTGTACCATGCTACACATAGTTGTTTTAAGGCTTTATATTTCTCTTGTTTCAAGGCTTCTGTATCCCTCTCCTTTTCTTCCAGGATTCTCTGAAGTCAATCTTCTTTCACATCTGCAAGTTTTCTTAATTGGGCTGGCTCATCCACCAATTCTGCAATCTTTCACAAAGAAGGTGCAATAGGTACTGCGTGGACCGAATGGGTAGTTTCCTATACTTCTTTCAGTTCCTTCTCAATTCTTGCATACATATCCTCCTTCTTTGCTCTATATCTTTGAAATTTGTACTTAGCTACATCCTCCATGGCTCCATGGACTAGACTAATATCATCCTCTATGAGCGTGGCCTCCAACTGGGGCTTACCAGTGCACGTCTTCTTTCTTGCTGAAGGTTTATTTGGAGAAGCCTTCATCTTCTGTAGTGTTTATGTTTCAGTAGGGGGATATTGAGGTGGTGTAGCTTCACCTTATCCTTTCTTTTCTCCTTCATCCCCTCCTCCTTGTCCATGTGCTTCATCTCCTCCTCCTCCAAGTGAGTGAGCCAGATCCATTTTCATCAGAGGTGTCTTTTTCCTCCTCAGTCTCTACATTATGGACTTCTTCCTGCTTCTTCTTGTTCTTTGTCCCACTGGACTGTTCGACATGCTTGACCCAGGTGACTATGGGGTTGCTGATGGTGTCAGTTTTAGAGAGTTATGCATCAACAACAAGTACAAGAAACTCCTTCAGCCACTCCTTTGTGATATGCTACATGTCCTCATCTATCAACTTGTAATATGACTGTAACTCTTCCTGGATCTCATCTATGTGTATAGGGATATAGATCAGATGTGGATCTGCATGAAACATGGCTATTAGTCTGTAATGGTACAAGGTTCACGATGTCATGCACGGAAACGACTTGATGGAAACCTTCAATTGCTAATAATAGGAATGAAACACAACGTTTGACTGCCATTGCTTCGACATGTTGTTGGTGTACCATAAGGTAGTGAACCAAGTGGCCAATGGCTCCGAGGGTTCTATATTTGGAAAGGTGGCTCCTTCATTTACCAAGAGACAAATGATATCAACATGATCAACCAACTGAAGAGGAATTCATATCCCAAATCTTGAGCTTCGCAACAGTCTTTCTCGAGTTCCTTGACGAGGTAAATCACCCAATTCATCTGCATTCTCTCCACACATTTTCCTGCAAGGTCCACCATGCACCCGATGACCTATGTGGGGTGGTTCTTTCTTACGATCTTTCCAGCTATGAGTTGACAAGCGAGGCACACTGCACCATCCTAGATAGAGCCTAGCTTGTAGCCTCACTTTCCTTTTTCAACTTTTTCATAAGCCTCCTTGATGTGCTATGCAACGAGAGGTCTGAGGCCTTCCCCGAGTAAAACTATTGAGGGTCAGGTCCCTTCATGCTTAATCCTGTAATATGGTGGATCAATGTTGAATCCATAGTAATCCTTCGGTCAAGCCACATGTATCCTCCATGATATCAAGACAAGAGGCATTTAACACAAACGCTAACCTCCTGATGATGGAAAAAATGGGGAATCTTCATTATATTGAGCACTTTGGACTATTCTAGTCCCTTAATCCATGGCTGGGAGACCAGGTGATGCTTCTTCCTAGTTGATTTCATTAAGTATTGGTGGGGTGCGAGCATAACATAGTTCTTTCTATCTCCGAGGTTGAAGTCATTTTTAGTTAGTAGTGGGATTTTTCCCAACTAACTACCGACTACATGTATTCCCTTTGGAATGTACATGGTGAACAAGGTGTACTCATAGTCCCATGGAATGTTGTCGTAGTTAGCCATGCCAACCAATGATGGAATATAGTCTGGTAAGATCGACGGGATCTGCTTCGCATTAGCCCAATCTCCTCGATGTTTACTTCATTTCTTAGTCACGGGGTTGACATGGACAGAATGTCATCTTGTTGAAGGGGAATCCTATAGTCCCCTATTCGATGAGTCCTAGACACCTTACAATAATAATTTATCAGCCATTAGCTTCTTGAAGATCTCCTCAACAAAATTTTCTAATTCAGTAGGTTCACCTGACATTGTCACTGTTAAACAAACAGCTAGGGGTAGGTGAAAGGATAAGCCGGGTAAACAAATGGACATCGACTTCTAGTTTCTGATAACAAAGCTCAACAAACAATCAATTCTCTATTAGCTCATTTATTCATAGATGGAAAAAAGTGGTCTCAGTGCAGCATTCGACGGGTTAAATAAGAGGGGCCTGGTAAAAGATTCTTCAAATAGGCAAGAATGCTTCCATCAATGTGAATCTGTCCATTATGGCATAGTGTCAGCATCCCAAAAGTGGTCCATCCACCCATAAATGTGTTTTCTAGTTGTTCCAAAGCGTCTTTATAACGGTTGGGGTGCCTGTAACAGTCATATAGCTTCTCCAAGGAGAAGTCCCATTCTGCGTGGTCCTGTTGTTCCAGCGAGGTTTGACTCCTCCGAACCTGCCTCCTGTGAGGTTCTAGTCTATGAATTCTTCCATTTGTTCTTTGTAGCTTCTTGTAGCTTCCCTAACTTGGATTTCTTGTTATTGATTTTCCTTTCCTTCTTCCCAGTAATCCGAGTCTCTCTAACAGCTTCTAGAATCCTCTTTCCATTCTTATTCTTATCTTCTCCTAGTGTGGTGACTTTGCACTGCTAATGTGCCCTCAAAGGATCTGAGGTTAATATCCATTCTCTTGATACTTCCTGGGTGGGTATCCTGCTTTCTTGCATATATAGGTCCTTCAAACCTTCTTGCATTCTTTCAACCTTGATAGCTAATTCTCTTTCCTTCTGTTTCTTTGACTTATCCTCCCGTTCTTCTATGAGTCAATCTATTTTTCTAGTTATGAAATCCCTTAGTTACTTTTGATATGATCCTTCTCCACCCAAGTCTTACCTAGCAAAAGTGGGAAAGGGGAGTTGTTCTCAACAAACTTAATGAATTCAAATTTCTCTTCAGTTGATGTTCCATGAATGATAACATGTACATTAGTAACTCTTCCACATAAGGTTATCATCTTACCCTTGAACAAGACTATCCTTCCCAGTAAAGGTACCATAGTAGGATTTCCAAAAAATTCCCAAGTATCTGTTGTCATAATATTCACTTGTGTTTCCTCATCCAAGACACAGTCTATGTAGAAGTCTTCTATTCTTGTACTTATGCATTGTTTTAATTTCAAGATCTCTAGTAAACTCACATCTTTGTGAACATCCATCATTTCTTTTAACTATAATAACATACTCTGATCTTTCTCTAATTGTTTCTCATTATGATTCTATAACATGTTCTTATTCTCTTGACTTTATTGATAGTTTTATTGTCTCACGTTCATCCTTTCAACTTTAGCAATCATCCTTGGGCAATCCTCAACCTCATGACCAACAATTTTACAACAAAGACAAATAGGACCTGTGCTAGGGCATTCCTTAGCAAGATGTCCTAGTCTTCTGCAGTTATAACACAATGTCAATCCTCTTTTCCTCTTGTATGTTCCCCAACCTCTTCTTTACTATGCACTAGGATCACAATGTTGGACTTGCAATCTAAAAAAAAAAATTCTAGGTTCTTGCATCGACTTATTAGTCCAAAAATTCTTTCTATGCATAAGAATAACATATATTTCTTAATTTATATTAGCTTTAATTAGATCAAATCTTTCTTCCAACTGCGCCCTAGCTTTTAGACTAGGAAAAAATCTATTAAACATACCTAAATTCATGCTCTCGAAACAAAAAATTTACTTTTCTTACTCTTATCAAAGCACAAAGATTTACCTTTCTCCAGATCTTACCTGTTTTCTTCAGATCATTTTTATTTCTTAGCATAGAGATTCACAATTCAAGTAGGGTACTGCACACTACAACAATAGATCTATGCATAGGTCTTCTCTTTTATTTACTTCAGTTCCCAACAATCATAGTTTCAGATCCCGACATTGGAACCATTTGTTGGAACAGGGGAATACCCAGGGTTCAACTCTAACAACACACCAAGAAAACCCTAAATACCGACCCTTTCGGCAACACCTGCAAAGAAGGTAAAGTCTCACCCGAGGTAGAAGCACAAGGGGTTACAGGACTCATGTGTTTGTAACCAAGTTGGGACACAGATCTATGGGAACAACACTTCGCAGACTATTCTAGCAACACTTAGAAAGCGACATGCATTATTTTTTTACCTTCATTAACATCGCAGAACTTGCCCAAAGATAGATCGGTGCAGTAACAATAAAGATAATTCAATCATTTATCACAAAGAACTGAGTTAGATCTAGCAATCATTCATCCTTAACACAAATAAAGCACTAAGCATCAATAGATCTATCTAACATACATAGTAAGCAAAGAATTGAGCATATTCATAACATAAACAACACAACACATAGCAACCAAAGACACAAGATATACGTGGTTCACCCCAGTGTGGGGCTACAGCCACCAACTGCTTCATCTTCTTTATTATTCTTCTGAATCTTACATTCATCTTCTCCTGTGCACTAATCCACAGAGTCAAGATTCACATATGATAAGAGATATGCGGACTGAGCACCAAATCCTCCTTTCAAAACTAGTTCTAAGCACAAATCTTACTTCGCTAATGAGAAAACAGCCTTACATACACATTTTGTTTCATAAAGGAACTTAGAAGTACTTGCAGTTAGCCACTTCCACTACTCTCCACTTAGATTTCTTCTTCCTACAATACATTCCTACTTATTTATACTTTTATAATAAGGCCAAAAAATGGGAGAACCCATGGGCCAACATCCCATTACCCATTACAAAAATGCTAAGGAACCCCCTTGCTGGGTCCACATAGCCTGCAAAATAAGTGATATCCATGATCTCAGCTCTTCCTGGGTGCTCCATCTTCGACCATCCTGTCGAAGTCCAAAAGTGGTCAAAACCTGACCAAGGTTTCCTCAAAAATTGGTCGAGGGACAACACTGCTCTCCCTCCTGAGCTTTGTTCTTTCTTGAACTTTTCCTCCTTAAAATCCTCCTTTTGACACTTAGTCGAATTTCATCCCTTGCATACCTTGTAGCAAGTGTTCACCCATGACTTAGCTTCTCTGTGGCAGCTTCCTCTACTCCTCCTCAGCTTCTTAGTCAAAATACTCTATCACGCACTACTTGCAGAAAAAATTCCTTCAATATTATCTCTTGAAGGATGATTGTGCAATCCTTGCAACAGTTCTCAAAGGTTCTATTGTTCCCTCTGAACAATACGAAATTGAACAAAGTTCATCCTACCCGCACTCTCAAACTATCTATGTTGAATTGTCTGAGTCGCTATACACTCTTCCACGCACACCTTGAGGACACTATGCACTCCTTGCACATAAAATATTCACATTATCTCTTATGAGCTTATGAGTCGAAACAGATTCCATCGAAACACACCTTCCAGACATTATGCACACTTGCACTTGCTCGTAGAAGAGAAACATTTGAAACTTATCTAAATCTTCACAGATTCATACATTCAACCATGTAAATGCATCGATAACATAAACAAAAGAAATAAAAGAGAATAAAAATCCTACGATTCATTCATTCAGATAGAAAAAACAACACGAGACATTTGGGACAATGCTACTCTATTATATTCATTCAACTGAAAATGAATATGTGTTTATACACTCTGATAAGTTTCAACAACTTCTACATAAATTATCAGTAGCTAGAATGTCAAACACTTCAACGAACTCCTCTCAGAAACAATACAAAGATTTATACAAGATGGGCTATTCGAGCCTTTCCTTCCAACTAATCTAGAGCTATCCTATCAAAATAAAATCTTTCAACTACTAGAATTTATTACAATAAATATTTGTGACAGACAAATAAGATCGAACACATTGAATTTGTACTGCACATGGCTTCATTAAGAGAAAATAAATTCTCCAATGATCTCATGCGATCATCCAGCTCCAAAACATTAAATATGTTCTTTAATTACAATCCTTTCAAAATATTTGTGTGATATGCATTTTTTAAAATTTAAATTTCACTTCAAAATGCACGTTAGGCACTTCGTTTTCCTCCACTCGTGCTTTGCTGGAGATTTTCTTGCATCATACTCCTCTGGCTGAAAAATTCATGGATTTTTGTCCATGATCTCCTGCACTGAATTTCCATGCTTCTGGATATCCACTTCATTTACCCAATGGGCATCTTCTATTGGGCGTCCTTTCCATTTTACCAAATACTCAAAATATGTTTTCCTTCTAGTATTCTTACCAATTCATCAATCTACGATATTCTCCATCTATGACTTCTCTGCTACAAGAATTTTATTTTTCCAATGAACCTATTTCTGACTTTTTGGTCCTTTGGTTCCATCTTCCCTGTAAGGATACAGGTCTGCAATGTTGAATATGGGTGATATACCCATATCTTCTGGTAGCTCTATCTCATAATAATTCTCACCAAATTTTCTTAGGATCTTACCGATCCTATCTTATTCATCTTTAATTTATTATATGTTCCTATTAGGAATATATCCTTCCTAAGATGTGCTAGATCTTGATCTCCTACTTCAAACTTAAGTTTCCTCCTATGTTGATCAACTCTGCGTTTATATTCATTTTTTCTCCTCTGCAACTGCTCTTTGATCTGATTATGAAGCTCTTGCATTTCTACAATGAAGTCTTTGGCTCCAACGCTTCATTCACTCTACTCCATATCTCTTAGCTATGACACTCCCCTTGTCTTCATTCCATATACTATCTAAAATGGGCTCTTTCCGGTACTTCTGTTTATTGAGTCATTGTATGCAAACTCTGCTTGTGCTATAAATTGATCCCACTGACCATGATGTTCAGTGACCAAACTTCTCAACAAATATCCTAAAGTCCGGTTCACCACCTCGGTCTATCCATTCGTTTGGGGGTGATATGTACAACTAAAGGATATTTTTGTTCCCAGCTTTCTCCACAATGTTCTCTAGAAATGACAAACAAATTTGGTATCCCTGTCTGAAACAATACTCCTGGGGAATCCATGAAATCTCACAACTTTCTTGAAAAACAAGTTAGCAACATGTGTTGCATCACTAGTCTTCTGGCATGGGATAAAGTGTGCCATATTTGAAAATATATCAACTACCACAAATACATAATCACTCCCCCTTTGTGTCCTTGGAAATCTCAACCCGAAATCCATGCTTATTGCATCCCAAGGCCTTTCTGGAATAGGAAATGGTTTATACAACCCAATATTCTATCTCTCTCCCTTTTCATACTGGAAAATCTTAAATTTGTTCAAAAAATTCTTTACTTCTTCCCGCATACCTGTAAAATAGTACGAATTGTTCAATTGTGAAAACGTTTTTTCATGGCCGAAATGTTCAGCTAGACCTCCATTATATTTTTCCTTCAACAAATTCTCTCTCATCGAGATTTTTGGTATGCACAACTGACACCTTTTGAACAACAACCCATCCTGAATTAGATACTCCATCCAGTGACTTTTGTCTCTGAGAATAGGATTCACACATGCTTCGCATGCCTCTTTGAAATCTGGATCATGATGATACATTTCCTCAAGGTGTTCAAACCCCAAGGTTTTCACTTGAAATTCCTGCAAAATTAAACATCTCCTATGCAATGCATCAAAAACCTTGTTAGCATTACCAAAAATGTGTTTAGTGACAAAAGTGAAAATTTTCATAAACTCTATCCATTTGGCATGTCTCTAATTTAACTTCTCCTATTTGGTTATGAATTGTAAATCCTGATTATCGCTATACGAAATAAATTCTTTTGGAACAAGATAATGCCTCCATTTATTCAAGGCTTGAATTATGGCATAAAACTCTTTGTCATATGTGGAGTAATTCCTTTTAGTATCATTCATATTCTCACTAAAATATGCAACAAGCCTATTATCTTGGCTCAAGACTACTCCAATTACAACTCCACTCGCATCACATCTCACTTGAAATGTCTTCCCGAAATATGGCAAAACCATAGTCGGTTGTTGTCTTATCTTCTCCTTTAATGTATTGAATCTTTTCTCAGCCTATTATTTCCATTTGAAAGACTTATGTATTTTTTTCACCATATCCATCATCTGTGCACTGATATCACTGAAATTTCTAATGAACTTCCGATAGAAACTTGTTAATCCATGGAAGCTTCTCATCTCAAATATACTTTTTGGTGACGACCATTCTCTTATTGATTTCACATTTTTGGGATCCATCTTCAATTAATTCGAAGAGATCCCAAGACCCAAATAAATGAGTTATGTCTTCATAAAAGAAGATTTATTTAGATTGATCAACAACTTCTCCCGCTGCAACATCCTCATCACTAGAGTTAAATGCCTCTAATTCTCTTCTTCATTTTTACTGAATACTAATATATCATCCATATATACGGTCAAAAAATTGCCAATAAAATATTTCAACACTTCATTCATCAACCTCATGAAAGTACTTAGGGCATTGGTTAGGCCAAATGACATAACAAGCCATTCATACAATCCCTCATTTGTCTTGAAGTCTATTTTCCACTCATCACCTTCTCTCATTCTTATCTGCTGATATCCACTTTTCAAATCTATCTTTGAAAAATAGTTCACTCCACTCAAACAATCCATCAAGTCATCCATCCTCAGCAATGGGAATATGTACCTAATGGTGATCTTGTTTATGGGTGTTGAGTCTATAGAAATTCTCCATCCTCCATCCTTCTTCAGACTCAAAACAGTTGGTACTGTGCATGGACTCAAGCTTTCTATGAACAAACCTTTGTCTAACAAATCCTGAACTTGTCTCTTTACCTCTTCATTCTCTTGAGGTGTCAATCTGTATGCTATTTGGTTTTGCATGCTCATTCCTGGTATTAAGTCAATGTGATGATTAATACTTCTGATAGGTGGCAATGATCTTGGAAACTCATCCACTACTATATCAACAAAATTCTCCAGTAGTTCCTAAATTTATTCAAGAAAATCCTCCATAGAAGTACTTGTAAGTATAACTTTTAGCTTCCTCACTACAACAAACTGCATCTCCTGTTCCTTCTTAACTTCACTCAGGAATTGCTTCCCACTCATGAGAAGTATGCTCATGATGGATTCTTCCTTCACTTTCTTCTCCTCAATTGGAAACAACATGTATGTCCTACCATTCTTCTCTAAAGTGTAAGTATTCCTTCTCCCATCATGAATGGAATTCATGTCATACTGCCATGGTCTTCCCAACAAAATATGACATACATCCATGGGAATCACATCACACAAAATCTCATTTCTATACCCCCCTATTTTGAATTCAATAAGGAATTGTTTAGTTATTGTTACCTGATGACCTTTCTGCAACCATGAGACGTTATTCAACGTCGGGTGTGAAGTCTTCTCTAGATCCAACTTCTTCACCATCTTCGTGGATACTAATTTATCATTGCTCCCACTGTCAATTATCACCTTGCATACTCTCTCTTTAGTCTTGCAAGTTGTCCTGAACAAATTGTTCCTCTGTACTGAATTTTCAACCTCTGGTATGGTTTTAAGAGAAATTTCTTCATCATCAAATATCTCCCATCTTCTACGCCTTTTGCCTCAACATATAGCTTCTGTGCTTCTGAAATGTGAGCTTCAACTCCTTCTTTCATTCTCTTGGGGCATTCCCAAGACATGAATCCTGTCTTTCCACATGCATAACACCTTCCCTCTCTTCCTCTTCCTCTTCCTCTAGGAAAATAATTTCTACCACCACTCTGTCTCCCTTGGGAACTTCCTCCTCTCTCAACGTGACTATGTTTTTTCTTATTCTGAGCTTTGGGCTTCTGTTTCTTCTCATGGAAAATTCCCTTGCCTTTTTTCATACTTCTACCTCTGGTCCGCTGAATCTTCTTTCTGGCCAAATTCTCCTCTACTTTTAGTGCAATATAATAAGCATCCTCCATTGTACTTACTGCCATCATGCTGATTTCATCCTAGATTTCATATCTCAGGCCATTTATATACCTAACAACATTTTCCTCATCTCTCTCTCTCTTTGTCTAGCCCTGATGTTCAGTTTGTAGAACTCCAATGTGCACTCCTTGACTATCATTCCTTTCTATCTCGGGTTTTGCAGTCTCTTGAATAGATTTATCTGATAGTCTTTAGATATGAATTTATCCGTTAACTTGGCTACCATTCTATCCCAATTATTAATCTTTCATTTTCATTTGCTTCTCCTGTCAGCCTGCAGTTCATCCCACCATAGTTTTGCATGTACTTTTAACCTGGTGACAACATGTTTCACATTTTTCTCCTCATAGACATCTTCATAGTCGAGATATTTATCCATTGCTCGTATCCAATCAAGAAATTCTTCAACCTCCAAATTACCTTCATACATTGGGATGTCTATCTTTTCTCTATCTCCCAACTTGACAACTGATTTCAGCAAGCATTGTTCTACAACATCCTCTGCTATAGGTTCCTCAACTTCCACTTCTTCATTCTCTGTATCACTAAAGTCTCCAATGTCAGGTGTTCTCCTTTGCACTGTTTCCATGGCATCCAATCTTTCTCTGAGTTCTCACATCTCCCTTCCCATAGCTTTATTTTCTACAAGTGGCTCTGCACGTCTTTTTGTTGGCATTGTGCTGATGTATTTGATACCACTCGATGATATCATCCTACTTCGTTGTCTCCTTTTCCTACAGAAATAGATTATGTGGCTCTAATACCACTTCTGATACAACCCCCTTCCCTCCGAGGGATTCTGCAACCTCCCGGTCTTGGATCTTAAAACTCCTGAGATGAATTAGCTCTTATGGCATTCAACAAACCCTAAAAAATCAATCCACACACAAACAGGTCCCCTTGATGTTACCTGTAATCTCAAATACTTGCAACTTCTCTCTATGGCAATCGAAAACACCGATGTGTGAGTGATAGCCGCATGCTAGACTCTTTCTCCTGTATGACCACGAGCTGTGATTGTGGGCCAACTTTTCGTAACTTTAGTCTTCGTAAATATTATGATATCTGCCTTTGGTTATTTATGAAACATGTTCTTATGAATTTGTGGATATTTTTCACGTGTCTTCCTTTATCTAATAGTCCAGCTTCACTTCAGATTTCGGGACTTCGCAAAATTTCACTTACTCCTCACACAACTCCTCTAGACCTCTATCTCCCATAGTTTCTAATCTGTTGCCATTTTTCTCCTCATAGCCAATGGTTAGTATTCACTTCATGACTTTACGACTTCGACAATCCCACTTCAAAACACTTTAAACACTCTGAACTCCAAAGTGTCAAAATGATTTACGACTAACTTTTGTGCAGCTTTCCCCAGATTTGACGGTCTGGAATGATCCAGATCCCTCAAGGAAGGATCTTGTTTGTTAAATCTAGGAAACCTTAGAGGACTCATCCCTTTTAATATTTCTCGCCGCTCTCCCTCCTAAGATTTTTTCTTTCTCAAAATTTTCCTCCTTAAAATGCTCCTTTCGACACTTAGTCCAATTTTAGCCCGTGCACACCTTGCAACAGGTCTTCCCCCATGAATTAGCTTCTCTTTGGTGAATTACGATACTCCTCCTGAGATTCTGAGTCAAAATGCTCTATCACGCACTCCTTTCGGAAAAAATTCCTTCAATCTTGACTCTTGAAGGATGATTGTGCGCTCCTTGCAACAGTTCTCAAAGGTTCTATTGTTCCGTTTGAAAAATATGAAATTGAACGAGGTTCCTCCTACCTACACTCTCAAACTATCTCTATTGAACTTCTTGAGTCGTTACTAACTCTGTCACGCAAACCTTGTAGACACTATGCAGTTCTTTCACATAAAAGATTCATGTTATCTCTTCTGATCTTATGAGTCGAAACAGACTCTGTCAACACACACCTTGCAGACACTATGCACACTTACACTTTCTCATAAAAGAGAAACAATTGAAACTTATCTAAATATTCACAGATTCATACATTCAACCATGTAAATTCATCCATAACATAAACACATGAAATAATAGAGAATAAAAGTCCTACCATTCATTCATTCAGATAGACACAACAACACCAAACATTTGGGACAATGCTACTCTGTTATATTCATTCAACTAAAAATGAACATGTGTTTATATTCTATGATAAGTTTCAACAACTTCTACATCAACTATCAGTATCTATAATGTCAAAAACTTCAGTAGCATCCTTTGGGAAACAATACAAATCTTTATACAAGAGGGGATCTTCGAGCCTTTCCTTCCAACTACTCTAGAGTCATCCCATCGAAATAAATGATTTCAACTACTAGAATTTATTACAATAAATATTTTTGATAGACAGATAAGATAAAAGACATAAAGTCTGTAATACACACAACCTCATTAAAAGAAAACAAATTCTCCAATGATCTCATGCAATCATCCAGCTCCAAAACATTAAATATGTTCTTTAATTACAATCCTTTCAAAAGATTTGTGTGCTACGCCTTTTTTAAAATTAAAATTTCACTTCAAAATATGCACTAGGAGCTTCATTTTCCTCGACTCACGCTTTGATGGTGATGTTCCTGTATCATAATGTCATACAAAAATTTTGAGTTGTTCTGCATATTTTTCTTTTGAAGATCCTCTCTCAATGTGACAATATCTGCTTCCAAATTTCCAATGATGAATTCTCTTTCTTCCAACTGTTCTTTGAGTGCTTCTTCAATTCTTTTATCACAATCTTCTATTTCCATGTATAGAACTATTATGTATCTAACATGTTCCTTTTTCTTTGTATATTTGTATTCATCTCATTTTATTTCTAATCTTGTGATCTATGGGACCTGGTCTTTGTTTGCTTTCCTCATTGACAATGCTTGCAGAATGTGTTGGTTGGTTTTGTGATCTAGGGAATTTCTCTGAATGCTTCCTTTTTACTTACTTTGAAGAGCTTATCGAAGTTTGTGTGACCCATTCTTCTTTTCCATAGCCAAATTTCATCTTCCTTCCCTAGACAACAAATTTCATACCCAATTTCACTTAATACATATGTGTTTATTGAAGTTCTTACAACTATTGCACCAAATTTACCTGAACTGGATTTTTTATCTTGCATTTATATGAATAGAACATAAGATTATGGCCTTGGTCACAAATTTGATTTACACTTAACAGATTATGTTTCATATCTTCCACTAGTAGAACATTTTCTTCCTTAGTATCCTTGTTTCCTATTCTGATTGTGCCCTTTCCAATGATTCTAGGTGAGTCGTCATTTCCAAAGGATACCGATCAATATCTTTTGATGTATCATTTTCCTCCAAATAGTCTAAAGTGCTTCACATTTTATGGTCTTCCTTTCCATAACTCATAACGGGTTTTGTCACTGTTGTTCCTGAGCATTACTCTGTTTTGAATGTGAATTTTTATATGCACTTTGTGTCCAAAAAATATCTCTCAACTTGGAATCCATTAACATTGTTCGATCCATGTTTCCATAGTTATGACATTTGTAACATTCAATGTTACGTGGGGCCACATAAGCATTTCTTGCTTGAATATTTCTTTTACAATCCTTGCAATCTACAATCTTATGACAAAAGTTAGTACAATAAAAACAATGACCATAAAAGAAATTTACATACTTGGGAGTGAATGATATTCTTTATGGTGTAGTCCTTATAAATTTATTCCTTGACTGATCATGATCATGATTGAAGCTTATTTGTGGCTTGAACATGGATGGTCTTCTTGAATATGTATCTTTATTAGTTTTATTATATTCTGGTTGACCATGATTCCTTCCTTTAAGTACTTCTGCATAACTCTTCTTCTTTTCTTAATTCTTCTTTTCTAGCAACCTAGAGTGATTCTCTTCATTCTCTACTACTGATGTAAATTTTTGTGTCTCTTCAATGTTCTTCTTGAGCTTGATGACTTTGACTCTTAGTGTGACAACTCTTCAAGATTCTCAACCTCTTCTTCTTTCTTCATTATCTGAGACTTCATGACTTCTTTTGTTCTCTTTGATTCTTCAAGTTGGATTTTCAATGTAATTATTTCCTTATTGTAACAAATTAACCCATGAATAACTCATAGTTTCATCCACTTGACTTCTAGAATTAATTTGACTTCTTCGACCTTCTAGATAACTCATGAGCGTTCTCCAAATTCACCAGGCCATAACCCTCTAACTGTGAGGAGTTATGTGACATTATGCATATCAGAGAAAATGGAATGACATGTACTATCCATATAGAGAGTATTAATTGAAAATATATTAAAATTCATACCATTATACATCAATCAAATTGAAGTCCCTTAATCATATTGTTGGGGATACTAGAATTTGCTACTGAACATGCTTCAAGGGTTGACATCAATGAAAACCAACCCAATTAATAAACATATGATTCCATAAGACATGAATAATAGGGGGATATAAATCCTAAAAATGGGGCTTAATGAAAAATATAATATTATATTCCAAAGTAAGAGTCACATGAGCATTTTATCCTAATTTTAGAAAAAACAATTGATATGACCTCGACGGGGGAATATATGGGGTTAAATGTAAATGGAATTTGTAAATGTATATGAAATAGGGTGATACTAATAATAAAGGTACCACATGACTAAATATGTGTATATATATAACATGTAGTCATTATGGAAGACATGTGAATTGTGATTTGTGAATGTATTTGGGTATTTAGAGGAGATTCTCCTATTCTTTGAGTTATTTTGCGGCTTGTCTTTATTATCTACATTGGAGTTTTTATCCATGCTCACATTCGTGTAGATGGTGTGTACTTCTAGTTTATTATGATATTTTAAGGTTTTGGATCGTAAAATTTGATATCTGAATATTGATCCTAGGCTTTTGCTTCTTCAAGCGAGTCATATTGGAATTTTCACTATAACCTTTTTTCTAAAAAGTTTCGAGCTATGAAATTTTCAGAATAATGAGAAAATATAGTGAATTTATATTGGTAAAACTATTAGGTTCTGGATAATTTTACATTTGGAGATACATCATGTACAATTTAGGGATTTTTACTAGCTCTGAAACCAATCTCAAACGAGTCATTTTTGGAATTGTTCTATAACTTTTTTTTTCTCGAAATTTTTAGAACTATGAAAATTTCAAAATATTGAGAAGATATAGAAAATTAATCTGGGTAAATATTTCATGTTCTTAGTCATTTCATTTTAGGAGATAAATCTTGTGGAAGTTAGGGATATTTATTGGAACTTAAATTAGTCTCAAACACGTCATTTTGGGCATTTCGCTATAGCAAATTTTTGGTCAAGTTTTAGACTATGAAATTTTCAGCATCCATAGGGGAAATAACTAAGTATGTGTGATACAAATTTTATAGTTTGGATCACTTCATTTTTTTATATATATAGTCTATGGAAGGTAGGGATATTTGACTAGTCCTGTAACTAGTCCGAGACAAACATTCTAGGTAAAACAATGTTGAATATCCTATTGAGTGAAGATCCAAATTCAACACACCCATTTTATTGTACAGAGGGAAATCTATATTATTTTGGGTACAAATTTTAGAAATCATATATAAAATATTGGACACATGGATTTCCGTAAAAGTTCACTCTCCAAAAATCAACAAGTTTTCGCAAAGCTACCATAACTTTTACTTGGCACATCAAATTTTGATCATACCTATGACATTGAAAATAAGACATATTACAATAATATAGGTCGACCTATTAGGCTCACAAGGGATATAATTTCAGAGATACATCAAAAGGAAGGTCGACCAGAAGGACATATTGAAAAATGAGGGTTTCAAGGGTATGTTCACTTAAAACTACCATAACTTTTTATTGGGAAGTCTGATTGAGATGATTCAAAATCCATTGGAAAACACCAGAGAGTATATTGAAAAAAAGGGTAGTAAATATATTGGATCATTTCTAATAACATATTGTGTTTGGATTTGAGGGTTGTGATCAGACCTCAATTAAGAATCAATGGAAATACCTAAATTTAGTGGAGATGAAGATACATATGAAATCAATCCCAAGGAATGGTTGAGTATGGTAAAGAAAAATTATTTGAGTCCTTTTAGGGAAGATTTTTATTTTTTAGTTAGAACCTCTAAGTGGTGGAATAACTTTGATGATGGTACTAGATTCTACTCAACATGGGAAAATTTTGAAGAACACTTCTCAAATAAATGGATCGGATATTCAAAATGGATGAGATGCATAAAATTCAAGTGGAATCAAAGGAATCAAATGAAAATGGATCCCAATTGAAAGAGGATAATTAAGAGATAGGAAAATACAATTTACAAATAAAAATGATGAGTTCTCCAATATTCAATCCCTTAATGATTCACTCATTAAGGAGGTTAAGAACTTAAAGCAAGAAAATAGTAGCAAAATAAAGTAAGAAAAAGATAATTCAAGAAGGG
The DNA here is from genome assembly GCA_000966675.3 of Picea glauca. NCBI lineage: Eukaryota > Viridiplantae > Streptophyta > Pinopsida > Pinales > Pinaceae > Picea > Picea glauca. The sequence goes on from JZKD02S1699462.1 coordinate 31,144, forward strand.
ATGATTTTAAGGATGGAATTTTTTTTTTAAATGTAGAAACCATGGTGAATATTAATAATCCTTCATATGCCAACTATAAAATGTTTGACGATACTTTTGTAAAAATGTTCAAATTTCTAAGGGTTTTATATAGTTTCTATAAAATTTTGGCTATTTTTAAAGTAAAATAATTTTATCCTATAGAATTTGGGCAAATCATTTTTAGAATGGAGAATATTTTTTTGGGAAAAATCATGGAAAATTAGCCCATGAGAAAAATCTATCCCCTAACATTTACCCTGGATTCAAGGGAAGAATTGAAAAAGAAACATGAAGAAATAAAAATGTTACGTACGCACTAACAACAACTTCTTGATGATGTTGATAAGGTGAAAAGTAAATTTTAGGAGTCTAAATAAAACAATAGGGATGAAAATATTACCAAAAAAATTGAAGAGGACGCTATAAAAAAACTTGAAGAGGAAATTTACAAGAAGGTTGATGAATCCCTAAATACTAATGAGGTAAAATTATAAATGCAATCTAGAATTGAACAAGGATGTAATAATTTGATAAATGGGGTCACATTGCAACTTCGAAAGGAGAAAAAAGATAACATTCAAGAAGGTCACCATAATATATTTGAAGAATTTGAAGTCCATCTAGAGGATGCACATCCCAAATACGATGGTATTATATCCATGTCTAGAGTAACCAAAGATAAATCAAAGAGAATAGGGGATGTAATTATCTCTAAGAAGAAGATAGATGAAATGTGACGGTAGAGTAGAGGAAAACCATCAGATGTGAAACCATATCAACACCCTCATTACTAGGAAATATTTCAAGGAAAACAAGAAGATTAATATCATAATTGACAAAGAAGAAGATGGAATACTCATCAATATTCATGGAACATGGAATTAAAATACCATTATTTAACAAGATATTATCATACATCAACATATATAACAAATTGGAGAAGCTTCAACAACAATAGATGGAATCAAGGGAAATAAAATTATTAAACTACTAGACACCAAGGATTACAAATGAAAAGAAATGATTTTGAATGGATGGATCATCATCAATGGAAAGACGAAAACAAGAACATAAGAAAATCATATTACTTGGTTTAATCACATGTAAATTCTTTAACTATAAATCTTTGAGGACAAAGATTTTTGAAGGAGGATACTATGATATGAGATCAAGGGGGGAATATATGGGGTTAAATGTACATGGTATGTGTAAATTTATATGTAATAGGGTTGGCTTAATAATAAAGGGATCACATCTACAATGTGTGAATAGGTATATATAGAGATGATGTAGTCATTATTGAGGACATGTGAATTGTGATGTATGAATGTATTTGGGTATGTGGAGGAGGTTATCTTATTGTTTAAGGAGTTATTTTGTAAGTCATCTCTCTTATCTATATTTGAGTTGTGTTTCATGATCACATTTTTCTACATGGTGTGTACTTCTAGTTTATTATGGCATTTTAAGGTTTTGGATAATAACATACTATCATTCATTGTGTTAGTACAAGATTCAATAATGCCATCAATATAGAGATCACTAAGTCCACAAGAACATATTTCGATGAGTTAAGGACAAAGGGCCAAACTCTTATAACTTCTTTCCAAAAAGGGATGTTTCAAATCTCATGTAAAAAGATAAAATTTGATAATTCCACGGTCTTGAGTGCTTAAATTCATCCTAGGGGCTTAATACAATGAAGAAACAAGGTCTATAAAAGACAGAGATATTCTAATTCACAATAGGGAAGGTTTTCCTTAGGACCATAGGAAAATACCAAGTATTAGCGAATTTGGGGGGCCTGATCATCGAATGGTTGCAAATGAAGCAAATCAACGACTTAGAAACAATATTGTGTCATGAAAATGAAAGAATTATAACAAGGTAAAGTGATGTATGATGAAAATTTCAAATGGACACATGGTGTTCGATGAATGGTGTCACCTGACAAGGTAATGGAGGAGATGATAACAATTTTTTGGTTTCAAAAAACCACTTATTTCCTCCAATGAAAAATATGCACCTAACTACTGACCCAATACCATGTGAATATGACACATCACTCCACCACCGACATATATAGGCGATGAAGAAAAAGTGGCATAACAACAAGCGACTCACTAGGACAAATATACAACTGCCACCTGGATAAAGGGGACCCATAGAAGGCACATAAAAAAATCTAGGCTCAGATGACAAGTAACCTACCCCTGATTCCACATAGGTACCAATTTGGACCAATACATGGTTTCCACATGTTCATGGGACTGTGTTGACTTCGACATTGAAGTCACTCAAAATTATGCACCCTCCCCAAAATTTTCAAAATCTTTGGACAAAAGGAAAATGACACATGGTCTAAAATCACATCAATAAAGGGCTTTTAGTAGGATGCATATTATGTTTTGAAGCCTCCACACCAAAGCATTTCATGAGTTGGATATCCCCACATCAAGACAAGACAAGTGACCTCATGTCTAGAGATTATTTCCAACCATAACATTATTAAATATATCTAATTTCCTGAAGGACATGGGATCATTAGCCACACACAGACATAAACAAGATCCATGTTTCAAAGTACAACAAATGAGTGTAAAAATATTTTCCTCCAATGGCCTCCTCGGATATGTGTCAATGACTTAAAAGATAAATACCTAGAAAAAATAAAAATCCAATTTCTGAACAATTTATCTTCTAAAAGTGAATTACTTTGATGCTAGGTGTCACAAAATAAGAACCACTTGTGTCGTTTCTCCCCTCAGGAGAGACCAATAATCCATCATGGCTACTGATGTTTGAGGAGATTCTTTTGTTATCATAAATGAGGGAAAGGTCCCTCTTTATTCACATCGACTCAAACATAAGAGCAACAAGATGTCCTACAATGCATCCTAAGATAGAGTCATTTTACATAATGAGCACCCAACTGAGATAGAAGGAACATGACCTAGAGGGATGATATATAGTGCTATGCATCATTGGGTGATGTTGGTTGAGATGAAATGACTAAGTGTTCTTCTAACCATTTGACAACCTCATATATTCAAACATATAATGTTTCGAGTGCAATAGTCTCACTTAATAGATCCACTTAGAAGAATCAAAACATAAGCTCAATTGGGTAAAAGAATCTCTCCTCAAAATGATCCAGGAATTTTAACTCTGTAGATAAAAATTTTTTTTACTTAGTAGAAATAATTCTGAAAACCAGAGGTTGTATCAAGAACTGAAAATATTTATCAAAATAAATAAGAAATATTGGGTCAAATAAGTGGTTTTCTCATAATTAAGGAATCTATAAAAGTGGGATACAATGCTCATTTTTAAGGTATACACTTTGGGGAATTAAATAGGTTCTTATACTCAAAGTTGTTTGATCAAAATATGTCAAGCACAACGATATGGTGAAGGGAACAAGCCTCAATATATTCATTCATTGCATTATGTTTTAGTCTGTAAACCCACCTTATTCTTCTTCCATCATGCCTATCTTCTTGTAAATCCGCCTCATTCATTTTGGCTACTTGTATCATATCTAATAAATAAAATATCAAGTAGCAGATTAAGCAACATATTTAGTGTGACCGTGTGAGGTTTCTTCATTGAATAGAAGTGATTTCACCTTGATATGACCAGTTCTTTTCATTTATTTATGAATTTGAATGATGTGTAGGGTACCTCCATATATTTAAATGTGTAAATATTCATAATTGTTTCAAGAATGTTCTTTCATAGACATTTATACATTTTTTATAACTAACGAATTATTAATTTCTCAGGATGTTTTTCCTCATTTAATAAACTACAAGATTCATTCTCAGTAGTGCCTTGTATGTTTAATTGTCTTTATTCAAATTAAATCACTCACTCCCTTTAAATTTTAAATGTCTAAAACATGCAAGGACATATTCCTCTTCAGGTTGAGATTTTAAAGCATCTAACTTGATATTGTTTGAGGGTCACGAGGTTAAGAGAGAAATAGATTTGAGATATTTTACACAACAACTCGTGATTCCAAATCTATATTTAAATATCATTTTGATTTTTATCTTGTAGGGTGCTTCGACATCATTCCAATAATATCCCGGAACATTTTGAGGAACAACATCCTAAATGGTTTCATTGTGGGGGATGGAATTTGAAATTATTTTTCCTTGGGATATGGCATTGTGAGTTCTAATCCTTAATGGTGAGAAATCCTTGGCCACTTGGCTCTTAACATTTCACCTAGAGAATCCACAAAAGGAAACCTGGATTATACAAGAAAACACACCAGAAGCAACCCAAACCCTCCTTAGATTCCTATGTACTCAGATCCAGAGAAACTTATCACCTAGAGAAATATTAAAAAATGCCATATCTTGTATTCCTCAAGTAACCCTTGTTTATAACTGTCTCCTTATATTATTCATAGAATTAAAATATCTATATATATGATTGATATACCCCTAGATTGGTACTCTTCTATAAAGTTCCCTCAAATACCTTTGATAGATCTAGATAATTATCCTTTAAAATTTCCTTGGGAAGGGAGTTCTTTCCTTAGACCCTTCTTGAAAGAACATCTTTCCCCTATGTCCTTTGAAGCAAACAAACTCATCCTGCAAAATATCATGTCTCTCCTAGGTGGAGGAATATATGGGGGAAATCAATCACCACCTGAACCACCTTTATGTCCTTGGGTTGTTTCCATATATGGCCCTTTGAATTTTCCTATAAATTTTCATGATCTCCCTGAGAATTACCTGAAAATTATGCCTAAATATGATGGAGAGAAAATCATTTATGTTGAAGAAAACATGGGTTATTCTCAAGACTTCATTGATAACCTATTTTTGGAGAATGAGGATGTCTTCATGAGGCTGTTTGTTCAAACAATGCAGGCATATGTTAAAAATGGTTTAGGGAGCTACATGTAGCCTCAATTGTTACTTTCCAATCCTCATAGTCCATGTTTATGAGACAATCGGGTGAGAAGAGAGAAAACCTATATTACTGAAATTAATTTACCTCACTCAAGAAGAAAATTAATGAAGTTGTTGTTGACTTCAAAAAATGATTCAACAAACTTTATAAAAAAAACCCTAGAGATATAAAACATTCACAACCAACAACAAAAGTTACATATGTTGGAGCATTTGATGTTTATTTTTCCATGGTGTTGAGAGAAAGGAGATCCATAACCTTGCTAATCATGCATTATGATGCCATATATATTAAAGGAAATATGATTGAATCTGGAAAAATGAAACAAAGGATGGATCAAGTGGACAAGAAGAAAAATAAATAATAATTTTTCATCTATGATCCAAATACATATTCCCAAGATACAAGGATTGAAGAAATGTCGAGATTGATTAGGAACTTATCAAACAATATTTTTGGATTTGAATTGAGAATAACAATGAAAACAAATATCCACAAGAAGGAGGTATGAGAAATCTTAATCAATTCAGAAGACCTTTCAACCCACAACTAATGAGAAGGGAAAGAAGAACTAAAGAATGATGCATCCAACCCCCTTTGAAAACCAATAATGATAATAACCTTGTTGAATATGTGATGGATGAGGAATATTTTCATTACCCAGAAGACATCTAACAACTCCAGGATGAGAATGATGTTATACATCTAACCCTAAATGATTATGGAAACTCACTAAATCCTACGAAGCAGATCCCTAAAAATGAGCTGAGCCAAGAGGTTTTTGTTTTATCTCAATACAATATGTTTTTTGATGCATTACAAGATGACATGCACAAGAAGTATGATCTTAGGCCTAGGCAGAAAATAGTTGTACCAAAACGTCATCCTCGACCAAGGAAGTCATTTCCAAGTAATCCGAAAGATAAATCCAAAGAATTTTGATATGTGACAAAGGTAATTTAGGTTTTGTGTCTTTTGAAAGGGGAAAAAGAACCCAAAGAAGTTGATAAATTAGTTCCCTCTTTCAACATTGAGCATCAATTGGAAAAAAATCAAAATCCTTTTACCTTTAGTTCAATTAGCCAAGAATTCTTCATTTAATAAAAAAATTGAGAAAGTCATACATGGAGGGGGACCCACAAATCCCCTTGATACATTAAATGTTAAATATAGGTGCCATACTTTTGTATTTGAACTTCATGTTAGTATTAGATTTGATCCTGTCACAAATAAACATGTTGATCGATATTATAAGGATGATATTGGGAAAAGAAGAGGCTAAAGGAAATATTACAGAGCACCTAGACCAATAGAGCTAGTATATTTTCAATTTCTCTAGAAACATTAGTAGAAAAATCATGCCATAAGGGCCCAAGGCTAAGTTTCAAGTGCTTGGGAACTTATTGGGAGCTTGAACATGGCCAATTATGATCCTAAAGGACTTAAGCCATATTATACTAGAAGTTATGTCATGGGAATGAGTCCTAAGAACTGAGAGCTAGCAAAGGTGTGAGACTCGATCATCCAATGACTACAAGCGAGCTAGATCTACGACGTGAAATCAAAATCAAATTGTGAAAATGAATGAGAGATAACATGCATAAGGGTTGTGACAATGGTTTTCAAGGCCATGCATTGAGATTTGAATGGTGTCATCTCACAAGAGAACATATGGGTAAACCACTCCTCTTGGGTCACGAAAATGATATTCTAATTTGTCTAAATGCCTATATGTTGACTTAGTGCTCTCTTATCTTCCCACTTAGTGCCACATGGAGCTGACTCAAAAATACACCTATGATGTTGGGGAAGATCAACAACAACATGGAAATCCAACAGGGAACTCATCAGAGTGAGTCCAAGACTTCCATTTGTATAAAGAGGTCCACTGGGGGCTTTGGTTAGCATATCAAAGTTAACTACATGTAGACTGGCTGGATATCCGCGTAAGTGTTGACATGGACTAGTATGAAGATGCCACATGTCTATGGGACTGTGATGACATCACTCAAAATTTCATGCCTCCTCCCAAAATTTCAAAAGAACTCTACCACTAGGAATATGTCACGTGTTCATAAAAAGGAACGAGGGAGAATATTTCAAATGGGTGAGGGATATAATGATGATGCATAAAATTAGTTAGAGATAAGAAATTATTCAACAAGACATTTGGCCCCACATCCGGGTCCTTTCACCAATAATCATACCATTACCTGCAACTAATAGAGGATAGTAATCATTGCTCATACATGCAAACCCATGTAAGTCATAGATCTCAAAATATCACACCAGGTGCAGCGAATAATTTTTTTCCATCAGTTGTCTCCACAATCATGTTTCACGCTCTTATAAGAGAAATCCAAAGGATTAGAAGAAACCAATCTGCAAGTAATTTGTCTTTTGAAAGTAAGTTATTTGGATGACATGTGTCATAGAAGATGACCCACCTTCTTAGTCTCTCTCTTGAGGAGAGAGCTATCAACCATCATAGATACACATATCTGGTGATTTTGTTCTACCATTCATGAAGGAAATGATTTCCCTCTCGCGTGTCATTATCCCATATTTGAGAGCAGAACGACATTCAGGAATCTATCCCAAGGTGCAGTTATATCAATGGACCATATTGACCAAGAAGTTCAAGGAAAAATATTTGAATATTTGGTCAATGGTACTATCCATTGATGAGTGTGGATGAGAGGAAACAACTAGACGCACTTTCATCCAACCATGGAAATCAATTGTTAAAAGGTTGATCATGTCTAGTGAAACAACCAAGGGTTCTATTGAGTCACCTAGAATAATCCATATAGAAGCTCAATCGAAAAAAGATAACACACCCAACAACAACATCAACATGTTAACTCTAGTGGTAAAAAACAATTTACCTTGTAAATCAGTTGGAAAACAAGATGTGGTATCAAGAAACTGACAAGTTGTATTCAATTTCAAGAACTAGTATTGGTTTAAATAATTGGTTTTATCATGAATGAAGATGTATGTAAAGAAAGATGAAGAAATCATTCCTAGGGTCGACACTTTTGTGAATTTAATAGTTTCTTACAACCAAATTTGTTGAACACACTCCTTAGGAACATACATATAGTAAAGGTAGAAAGCTTCACGAGATTCATCCCCTGTGTTATGTTTCATCTTGTAAATTCTTTTTTTGTGTATGTGTTCTTTTAAAATCCACCCCTCTCATTTGTCTTCTTGTATCAAATATCTATAAATAAAATCTCAAGCAACAGGTTAGACAACATATTTATTTTAGCCCGTCCCCGAGGTGTAGGATAGTCGGTGATGGAGTGTGTTGTTAAGCCACTCTGTGATGTTAAAGTCACTGGTTCGAAACCTGCGGGGACCAAAAATCCAACCATGTTAAGGTTTGGTGTGGCTCAGGCCGGGTGCGATCCCCGGGTGATTTTGACGGCTTAGATGCCCCTGAGTCACGGTTTCTCAAGCCACAGGTTAATCGCGTAGCCAACAGGTTCCGCACAAATTAACAAACAAAAAAAAACATATTCATTTTAGCTCTGTGGTGTATGGCTATGGCATAGAAGTGATTTCCTCTTAATAAATGACCACTATCTTGTCATTTATTCATATGTTTGAATGATATGTAGAGGGTACCTCCATGTATTTAAATATATGAAGATGTTTGTTTTTTGCAACATGTTTTAATGATCTGTTATATGTCTTAGAACTGCCAAATTCTTAATTTCTTAGCACGTTATCCCAATTCCATAAGCTATCAGATTCATTATTTGTAGTTCTTCATATGTATAAAACAATAGTGGAAAAATGCCTCTTGGAGATGATATTTTGTGTTTATCTGAGATGAGAATGTTTGAGAGCCAAGAGTTTTAAAGAGAGAGAGATAGAGAGAGAGAGAGAGAGAGAGAGAGAGAGAGCAAAGCTTACCATTTTTTCATAATTTCCATTTAATGCAAGAACATATTTAATCTTCACTCCAATTCTTATCCCTTGGGGTGAATTGGCATCATTCCATTGACATCCTCGAACATCTCGAGAGATAACACATCACATAGATGAGAAGGAAGAATCTATTTCCCCTTTTTATGTGAGATTAAATATTCATAATAAGATGTTGAAAAATGTCATTCTAGACTCTACAAACTCACACAAGCTCATTACCAAATTATTTATGGAAAATTTGGGATTAGAGATAACTAGGCCATATCATGACTTGTATTCCTTTGATTCTAGAAAATTGAAGTGTGATGGCCTGATCAAAGGCATGGTGGTCACCTTGGATCAATTACCTGCTAAAAGAATTATGATGGACATCGTAGTGGTTGATGTGCCTACAAATTATGGCATGTTGTTTTCAAGAACATTGTCAGGAAAGGTAGGAGGTACAATTCATATGGATATGGCATATGCCACTCTACCAGTCTTTGGAGGGGAGAATATAAGATTGTATCGGAAGACACAATTTTCTTATGTGGTCAGTGATAAAAATAACCCCAGGAACCATCCCGTTTATGATACTAATGAATACCTAGGCTATTGTATCCTATTAGTAAATAAAGATTATAGTGAATCCCCTATACCTACATATTCTCCTTTAAGATCTGCTACAAAGGTGGATGGTGTATAGAGGATGTATTTCGATGGGGAATATTAAAAATAAGGGGTGGGAGATGGAGTAGTTCTCATCTCTCCCACTAAGAAAGAAGTCTCTTTGTCTTACAAGATGGATTTTAACACCACCAATAATGTAGTTGGGTATGAGGCCCTAATTTTGGGTTTGGAGGCTGCAATAAAAATGCAATTTACTAAGTTGATTATGTTTGGAGATTCAAAATTGGTGGTGCAACAAGTCAAGGGATTATAGCAAACAAGGAATCCAAGAATGAGGTCATACAAAAACCAGGTGGGGCACCTGATAGATAATTTATATGAATATTTAAACATTGCTATTATCCTCAAAGAGTTAAATCAGTAGGTTGATTCCCTAGAATTGGTATCCAATACCTTTAAACAACCAGCCATAGCTCTAGTTAAGTATTAAATCTAGATGAGATATAGACCATATATTCATGATAATATCAAATACTGGAAACTTCATGAGGATGACCATCAAATCAAGAAATTCATGGAAGTAGTATATGAGTTTGAAAATACTCACTTAAAATCATAGGAAGAGGAGACGAAAGATATGATTGGGGAAAAGGATGAGACAAAATTTGAATTCAACCATTATATGGCTAAACATAAAATATTGTAGCTTAATTTTTTTTTTATTCCAAAGGGGTTGGTACCTCTAGAACAATTATTTGACATAAATGATGTACCTGTCAAGCCAACTATGCTCCCAATGGATGAAAACAACGAGGATTGTAGGATAGGGATAAAAAAAATAAAAAATTCATATCAAGTTGTCCAAAGATATTCCTGTTGAGCACAAGATAAAATATTTACATTTTTTAAAAGAATCTATGTATGTTTTTTTCCTAGAAGTATGAGGACTTAAATACTTATGATACCAGCATCAATACCCCTCAAATTTGGTACTAAACCTTTTAGGAAGAATCCAACCCTCTTCTATTTTCTACTATTGACAAAGAAGTGAGGAAATTATTATATGCACATATGATAATCCCTCTCAAATATTTTGAATGGGTGGCTAACTTGGTTCCAATAATAAAGAAGAGTGGAGAAATAATTCTCTATGTGGATTTAATAAGTATGAACACATTCTCACTAAAGGAAAAATACCTTTTTCCTAAGATGGATCACATACTACATAAGTTAATGGGATAAAATATAATCGCCATGGTAGATAGTTTCTTAGGGTATAACTAAGTGGTTGTGCACCTAGAGGATAGGGATAAGACAAAATTTTCTACACCTCAGGGGACTTTCATGTATGAAAACATGCCTTTTGGTTTGATAAATGTAGGGGATACTTTTCAAAGGGCCATGGACATAACATTTGTAGGAGATAAGGACAAATTCATTGTCATATACATGGATGATATGACTGTGTTCTCATGAAAAATGAGAATTACATTAAGCATTTGAGACAAACTTTTGTGAAATGTAGAAAGTTTAGTTTATCCCTGAACCACAAGAAGTCCCATTTTTCCACAAAAGAAGGAAATATTTTGCACCATTTAGTATTCAAAGGAGTGAGGATAAATTCATAAAGGGTAGAGGCAATCAAACAAATTGCCTTGCCTAGAAATAAGAAATAAGTATAGTATTTCCTGGGTAAAATCAACTTTCTCATGAGATTCATCCAAAATTTTGTTGAAAAGATGAAGAAAATCACTAACATGTTCAAAAAAGATTAAGAAGTCAGATGGAATACTAAATATAAAGATTCTTTTCATAAAATAAAATAAGCATTGGTAAAGTCTCGAGTTCAAGTTAGCCTGAATTATGATAATGAATTCCTCATTCTCTCTTTTTCCTCTAAACACACCATTGTTGTTGTATTATTGCAAAAAAATGAAGACAATCAAGAGCATCCAATAGCCTATTTTAGAAAATATATGATAGATGTTGATCTAAGATATAGTAGCATGGATAAATAAGCATATTTCCTAGTTAAAGCATTGAAGGAATTCATATATTATATATTGCACTCTAAGATTTTGGCTTATGTTCCTACCAGTGCTATAAAGGACATCCTTATACAACCTGATAGTGAGGGAAGAAGGGGTAAGTGGATTTCCAAAATTCGGGATTATGATGTAGATATTAAGCCCAAAAAATTAGTAAAAGGAAAAAGGATATCCAAACTCTTGGTTGAGTCAAACTGCAAATATTTGGGATGAATTCATTGTCATAAAACATCATAGCAGTAAAAACTGAAGTGGATGAAACACATGAATAATCCTTCAAGGTGAACTCCAAATTTTGTTAGCCTGATTGGTATAAGGACACCATCTTCTATCTGCAAAGTTTAATATTTCCACCAAAATGGGACAAATCCAAGGCTATATATATCAAATAGAAGGCTATGAAATATTGTGTCTTGGGAAAAAGATTTTTTTGGAAAGATCCAAAGGGAATCTTTCTCAATTGTCTCACTAAAGATGAAACTGAATGTATTATCATTAAATTTAATAAGGGAGTATGTGGTGGTCATAAGGCTTGGAGATCCATTGCCTATAAAATCCTCAAAGCTGGTTATTATCGACCTTCTCTGTTTTCTAATCTAAATTCTATGGTTAGGGCATGTGCAAAATGCCAAATGTTTGTAGGGAAGAATTTTTTTTTGCCCCTCCCACTGAGGCCTATCATAATTGATACACATTTTGAGCATTTGGGATTGGATTTCATTGGTGAGATCACTCCCAATTCAAGTGGGAAACACAAATAGATTTTGAAATCTATTGACTACTTCATCAAATGGATAGAAGTCATTCCCACAAGGGAAGAAACTGATATAGTCATCATTAAGTTCCTGTAAGTCTGCCAATTTGGGTCAATTCTATCAAAACTCTAACATAGAGCTTGGACACTCTATTTCTTACTATCCATAAGGAAATGGGTTGGTTGAATCCTCAAACAAAAAATTTATAAGGATTATTAATAAAACGTTGTCACAAAACAAAAAGGCATGTGATTCTCTCTTAAACTATGTAGTTTGGGAAGAGAGAATTAACATAAAAATATCAATTGCAACTTCTCCTATTTAGCTAGTATATGGCTTGGAATCCATTTCCCCCATTCAACTCAACCTCCCTATGATGAAATTATTACAATATGAGGAGGCAGAATCAGATGACATGTAGAGGAGGATCAACCAATTCATTGAGGTTCAACAAACAAGGGGACATGTGTAGATAAAATATTAGATTCTCCAAGAAAAGATGAAGGAAATATTTGATAAAATAAATAAGGAAAAAATTTGATGACAATATATTTGGTCCTCAAATGGGATGTTAGATGAGAGGCTAAGGGGAAGCATGGAAAATCTGTCAATGTTTATATTGGACCTGTCCAGGTTGTTGTAGTCTAAGATAAAAGAATGATGTAGGAGCATCGCTCACTCATCAAGCGAGCCAACACGGAGCGGAGAACAGCTAGACAACACCCGCACATATATTTTTGAAATGATTTGGAAGTTGTAGCATCGCTCTTTCATGAAGGCATTCATAAAGAAGCACACTTGTATTGTAAATGGACCTTGAGCGGATAAGCTCTCGTCCTTAGTAGATAGGAAGGCATTTAATAGATTTAATGATGTTAGATAGAAATTTATTGTAGATTTGATAGTTGTAGAATTTGAGAGGGAAAACGGAATATGGGCACCCTCCTTTGTATTATTGTATGGATTCATAATGATCAAGCATTCAGAAGAGAATAGCAGAGCATAGAACTTGTGGAGAACACCCATGTACAGATTGAATTAATAGAAGCAAGACTTTGATTCAATTCCATGGTTTGTGTTGTTTCTCTGTGTTGATATTATGCTCATGGATGTTTGTTTTCTGTCATGCATTTGCTTCGAATATGCTGTATATGTGATTTCGTAATCGAATTTGAAATCTGAGAGAGAAAGAGAGGAGAATGAGTTTCAATTGTTTCTCTATCTGAGCCAGGAGGTTCCTGCATAGAGTGCAGTCGAATCCATCCACATAGTGTGCGTTGATGAGGTCAGACAGTTAAACGACTATTCTCATCTACCCAGAAGTTGATTTGGGTTGAGGAAGCCGTGCAGGAGGAGTGCAGGCTGGAATAGAAGTCTCAGCAGTTTGTCTGAGCAAAGGAAGACAGGGATTACTGTGGCTGTGAGTGCACAAAGTCCGGGTGACTTCAACACTTTGAGAGTTGTTGGGGTCGAGCACAGGAAGTGTGCACAAAAGTATCTGAAGGATTCAGAGTTGACAAAGATCAGGAGGGATAGTTCCTTCGTGAACACTGTGGAAACAAATCCAAGAGAGGCGCGAACAGGTCGGAGCTTTGGAGTAGAGAAATATCTACGATGGAGAATTGACGTCCAGAATTCACAGGACAAATTCACGAAGTCCCACTGACCATTGGATCTTGGAGAAGCTGCGCGAGGTTTATCCCTCAGACGCAGGAAGGAAAGAATCAAGATCCATCGCATATCGGCATATCGGGGTTTGCGAGGGCAAGAGTTTCATACTCGTCGAAATCGCGAGTAGCGATTTCCCGAATTAACCGGAGCCGTTGATTTCCACGGGACATGTGGCATCAGATCCCAGGAGGTCGGGATTCGACATTCGGAGTTTTATTGTTCAAGGAATTGTGAACGGCGCAATCACGATCCTGTGATTCCCGATAGAGTCGAGAGAGGAGGTGATGTGGCGAGAGATAGCTCACGTGCCATCGGGATTCGAGGTTTGGAGATTTGGGGAGCAAGTGAATCGCGACAACACAAGTGTCGATTTCCTGATAGGGAAATCCCCGACGAGCGGAAGTGTTGACCATTGACCCATCGGGGTTCGGGATTTTGAGTTGCATGTGAACTGTGCTCACAGGATTCGCGAAATCGCGAAACCCGATTTCCCGAGAAGCGAAGGGGAGATCGCCGAAGGATTACTGTGGGTAGTGAGAACTCCCGAGAGGAGTAGGAAGAAGTTCTTTGACTCTTCGGGCCTGTGTGAAAGAAGGTCCTGGTGAGAGCAGGTTGGACCACGAGGGTCGCGTCCTTGCACCAAGTGGTATCAGAGCGGGAGAAGAGTTCTCTTTGTTCCGGTAGCAGAGAGAAGCGGATTACACCATGCCGCCTAGAAGAGAAAGGCAGTCACTTGATCGAGAAGACAAGGATGTGCAAAGAAGGGGTAGGACAGCAGGAAACCCAGAAATAGAGCGCCAGATGAGAGATCTTCGAGCAAGGCTTGAGGAGATGGAGACAGCGCAGAGACGCGGATTCGACGCTGGAGAGTTTAGTGATTCCAAGGTGGAAGAGGAAGCTGGACATGCAGAGGAAGAAATCACAACAGAAGATGCCTCAACCGAGCGGTTGATCAAGGCCATCGCTAGGATGAGCTCAAAGACCAAAATGGACATTCCCGTCTATGAAGGGAGTCTAAATGAAGAAGAGTTGTTGGATTGGATCCGAGCACTCGATACCTACTTCGATTATGAGGATATCGAAGAGGACAAGAAGATTAGGCATGCTGTTACTAAATTGAAAGGACATGCAGCCTTATGGTGGGATGAGTTGCAGGCTGATAGGCGTTGCAAAGGAAAACAAAAAATCAAGAGCTGGGATAGGATGATCGCTAAGATGAAAGCGAAGTTCATCCCGAGAGATTACTAGATCACACTGTTCAGGCGAATGCAAAACCTGAGACAGAAGTTGATGACGGTGAAGGAGTACACCGAGGAGTTCTACAGACTGAACATCCGAGAAGGTCATCGGGAGAGCGATGATGAAACGGTGGTGAGATACCTGAATGGGCTGAGGTACAATATTTAGGACGAGCTAAGCATGCTAACCATCAGGACAGTGGAAGATGCTTACCAATTGGCTCTGAAAGCCGAGGAGAAACTGAGCCATAAGCAGGGATAGCGAGGGCGAGGCAGAAGCCAGCCCAGAGGCAAGGCAATTGCCCAGGAAAGAATTCAGAAGCCCAAGGAGGAATGGAAGAAGCCTCAGGGTAAAGATGAAAGAGGTGGAACCTCACAGAGGCAACAATATGCTGAGCCGAGGAGGCAGCATACAAAGTAGGGTGGCGATTATGCTGATGCCAACACTTTTCCTCGTACCAGGGGTAGAGGAAGAGGCAGAGGAGGAATCATCACATGTTTCACATGTGGAAAGGATGGACATAAATCCATTGATTGTCCAGATAGGAAAGTGGACAGAGGAGAAACTCACATCACTGAGGCGCAGAGGCGTGATGCTGAGAACGAAGATGCAGACAGCGGAAGATCGCTTGGGATGCATAAAATCCTTTTGACACTTGAGAAAGAGGTGGAGAGCGCAGTGCAAAGGAGCCGACTGTTCAGGATAGCTTGCACAGCTAAAGATAGGAAATGCAAGGTCATCGTGGACAGCGGAAGCACCGACAATCTCGTTTCAACCGAGATGGTGGAAAAGTTGGAGCTGGAAACAACTAAGCACCTGAGTCCATATAAAGTCTCGTGGCTACAAAAAGGACACTGGGTAAGTGTTACAAAACAATGCTTAGTTAAATTCAAGATAGGGAATTACAATGATGAGATTCTGTGTGATGTCATTCCCATGGATGTATGTCATATATTGCTGGGTAGACCATGGCAGTATGACAGAAATGTTGCTCATGATGGAAGGATGAACACATATACCTTGGAGAAGGATGGGAGAATACACCGGTTGCTTCCGATAAAGTATAAATAAGTGAAGCCGGAAGTAAGCAATACCATACTTCTCATGAGTGGGAAGGAACTTCTCACAGAGATGGAGAAGAACGAAGATCCACAATTCTTTGTGGTCAGGAAACCGAGAATTGTCCTGACAAGCACAAGAGTGGACAACTTGCCAGACGAGATTCAGGAACTGCTGGGAGAGTTTGCTGATATCATCGTGGACAAACTACCTCGTTCATTGCCACCGATGCGGAGTGTGAGTCACCATATTGATCTCATACCCGGAGCAAGTTTTCCAAATAAGGCAGCGTATAGGTTGACACCTCAAGAGAATGAGGAGGTCAAGAGGCAGGTACAGGATCTGCTGGATAAAGGACTGGTGAGGGAAAGTCTTAGTCCATGTGTTGTTCCGAAAGTACTAAGTCCAAAGAAGGATGGAGGCTGGAGAATGTGTACAGACTCCAGGGAGATTAATAAAATCACCATCAGGTACAGATTTCCACTGCCGAGAATGGATGATCTGATGGATTGCCTGAGTGGTGCAAATTATTTTTCAAAGATTGATCTCAAGAGTGGATATCATCAGATCCGGATGAGAGAAGGATATGAATGGAAGACAACATTCAAGACAAACGAGGGTTTGTATGAATGGCTGGTCATGCTATTTGGTTTAACAAACACGCCAAGCACATTCATGAGGCTGATGAATGAAGTCCTGAGGGAATTCATTGGCAAATTTGTGGTCGTATATCTGGACGACATACTGATTTTCAGCAATACCAAGGCTGAACATTTGAAACACTTGACCATTGTGATGAAAAGACTGCAGCAGGACAAGCTGTTGATCAATTTGAAGAAGTGCTCGTTTTTGCAGAAAAAGCTCATTTATTTGGGTTTTGTTATCTCAGCGAATGAGTTGAAAATGGATCCTGAGAAGGTGGAAGTAATCAGGAATTGGCCATCACCGAGAAATGTTTTTGAGGTGAGGAGTTTCCATGGTTTGGCTAGTTTCTACAGAAAATTCATTAGGAATTTTAGTGGAATTAGCGCAGCAATGATGGACACAGTGAAGAAGCGGCATAAGACTTTTCACTGGACAACAGAGGCTGAAAGGAGCTTCAATCTGTTGAAGCGGAAGATTACAGAGAAACCAATTTTGGTGTTGCCATATTTTCGAAAGACATTTCAAGTGAAATGTGATGCGAGCGGATATGCTGTTGGAGGGGTCTTGAGTCAGGATGAAAGACCTGTTGCATATTACAGCGAGAAATTGGACGATGCAAAGTTGAAATACTCCACCTACGATAAAGAGTTTTATGCCATTATACAGGCATTAAATAAGTGGAGGAATTACTTGATACCCAAGGAATTCGTTCTGCACAACGATAATCATGCATTGCAGTTTGTGAGTCAACAAGAGAAGTTGAACCAGAAGCATGCAAAATGGGTAGAGTACATGCAAAATTTTACATTTGTGATTAAACACATTTCAGGAACTGCTAGCAAAGTGGTTGATGCTTTGAGCAAGAAATGTTTGTTGTTGCAGGAGTTCAGAGTCAAAACTTTGGGTTTTGAGAATCTGAAGGATATGTATACTGGTGATGCAGACTTTGGAGAGGCGTACGAAGCAGCTGAGAATCCATTTCTTAGGGATCGGATCCCGTGGATGGATTATATGATCCAGGGAGGATTGTTGTTTCGGGGCAATCAACTGTGCATTCCGAATTGCTCCATGAGGGAGAATTTGGTGAAGGAAAAGCATAGTGGCGGATTGGCAGGTCATTTTGGACATGACAAAACATTCGCGAAGCTGAGAAAATTGTATTACTGGCCGGGCATGCAAGCAGATGTCAAGAGGTTTGTTGACAGGTGTCGGATTTGTTAACATTCGAAGGGCCGAAAACAGAATGCTGGATTATATCAGCCATTGCCCATACTTGAAAGGCCGTGGGAGGCAATAAGTATGGATTTTGTATTGGGTTTGTCGAGGACGCAGAGAGGAGTTGATTCCATCTTTGTGGTGGTAGACAGGTTTTCGAAGATGGCACATTTTATTCCGTGTCAGAAGACCAGTGATACAACCCACATCGCGAATTTGTTTTTCAAAGAGGTTGTTAGATTGCATGGATTGGCGAGAAGCATAGTCTCGGACAGGGATACCAAGTTCATAGGTCATTTTTGGAGGATTCTATGGAAGAAGTTGGGAACTAATATTGAATTTAGTTCAGCTTACCATCCACAGACAGATGGACAGACTGAGGTGGTCAATAGGAGTTTGGGGGATTTATTGAGAAGCTTGGTGACAGAGCACCATAGCAGTTGGGATCAAATATTACCACAGGCAGAGTTCACGTACAACGATTCGGTGAATCGGAGTACAGGAAAAAGCCCATTCCAGATTTTGTATGGAACACAACCAAGAGGAGTTTCTGAATTGCGAGATTCAGAACAGGCTGAGACTAGCAACGCGAGTGCTGAGGAATTCGCTGAAGCGATGCAGGAACTTCACAGTCAGGTGAAGAAGAGACTGATGAAATCAAATCAAGAGTACAAGCACAGAGCCGATCAGCGGAAGAGACAACTTCAGTTTGAATTTGGCGATATGGTTCTGGCGCACTTAAGAAAGGAAAGGTTCCCAAGGGGAACATATAACAAGCTCAAGATGAAGAAAATCGGACCGTGCAGAGTCCTGAAGAAATTTGGGGAGAATGCCTATGAGATTGAGTTGTCGGATGGCATCGGAATATCTCCGATATTCAATATTTTGGATTTATACCCATATAGGGTTGGAGAAGCGGAGGCTGGAACTGAAGAACCAGTGGTTCAGTGGCAGAAACAATTACCAGTTTCACAGAAACCGCAGATGGAGTGCATACTGGACAAGTGAGCTGGAAGGAAGACCAGGCGGAAGCAGTATTTTGAATACCTGGTGAAATGGAAGAATCACCCAGTGGAGGATGTCAGTTGGGAGACAAAAGCAGTGATACAAAGGCATGGACAAACAGTGCAGGAGCTCATGGACAGGAGCCCATGAAATCTTTTGAGCCGAGGAGTATGATGCAGGAGCATCGCTCACTCATCAAGCGAGCCAACACAGAGCGGAGAACAGCTGGACAACGCCAACACATATATTTTTGAAATGCTTTGGAAGTTGTAGCACCACTCTTTCATGAAGGCATTCATAAAGAAGCACACTTGTATTGTAAATGGAACTTGAGAGGATAAGCTCTTGTCCTTAGTAGATAGGAAGGCATTTAATAGATTTAATGCTGTTAGATAGAAATTTATTGTAGATTTGATAGTTGTAGAATTCAAGAGGGAAAACAGAATATAGGCACCCTCCTTTGTATTATTGTATGGATTCAGAATGATCAAGCATTCAGAAGAGAAGAGTAGAGCAGAGAACTTGTGGAGAACACCCATGTACAGATTGAATTAATAGAAACAATACTTTGATTCAATTCCATGGTTTGTGTTGTTTCTTTGTGTTGATATTATGCTCATGGATGTTTGTTTTCTGTCATGCATTTGCTTCGAATATGCTATGTATGTGATTTCATAATCGAATTTGAAATCTGAGAGAGAAAGAGAGGAGAATGAGTTTCAATTGTTTCTTTGACTGAGCCAGGAGGTTTTTGCATAGAGTGCAGTCGAATCCATCCACATAGAGTGCGTTGATGAGGTCATACAATTAAACGACTATTCTCATCTGCCCAGAAGTTGATTTGGGTTGAGGAAGCCATCCAGGAGGAGTGCAGGCTGGAATAGAAGTCTCAACAGTTTTTCTGAGCAAAGGAAGACATGGATTACTGTGGCTGCGAGTGCACAGAGTCCGGGTGACTTCAACACTTTGAGAGTTGTTGGGGTCGAGCACAGGAAGTGTGCGCAAAAGTCTCTGAAGGAGTTAGAGTTGACAAAGCTCAGGAGGGATAGTTCCTT
The DNA here is from genome assembly GCA_000966675.3 of Picea glauca. NCBI lineage: Eukaryota > Viridiplantae > Streptophyta > Pinopsida > Pinales > Pinaceae > Picea > Picea glauca. The sequence continues at coordinate 51,337 of JZKD02S1699462.1, forward strand.
CATGAAAACTATGGAAATAGATCCAGGAGAGGCGCGAACAGGTCGGAGCTTTGGAGTAGAGAAATCTCTACGACGGAGAATTGATGGCCAGAATTCGCAGGACAAATTCGCGAAGTCCCACTGACCATTGGATCTTGGAGAAGTTGTGCGAGGTTTAGCCCTCAGACACAGGAAGTAAAGAATCAAGAGCCATCGCATATCGACATATCGGGGTTTGCAAGGGCAAGAGTTTCATACTCGTCGAAATCACGAATAGCGATTTCCCGAATTAACCGGAGTCGTTGATTTCCACGGGACACGTGGCATCAGATCCCGGGAGGTCGGGATTCGGCATTCGGAGTTTTATTGTTCAAGGAATTGTGAACGGCGCAATCACGATCCCGTGATTCCCGATAGAGTCGAGAGAGGAGGTGACGTGGTGAGAGATAGCGCACGTGCCATCGGGATTCGGGGTTCAGAGATTTGGGGAGCAAGTGAATCGCGACAACACAAGGGCCGATTTCCCGATAGGGAAATCCCTGACGAGCGGAAGTGTTGATCGTTGACCCATCGGGGTTTGAGGTTTTGAGTTGCATGTGAACTGTGCTCACAGGATTCGCGAAATCGTGAAACCCGATTGCCCGAGAAGCGAAGGGGAGATCGCCGAAGGATTACTGTGGGTTGTGAGAACTCCCGAGAGGAGTAGGAAGAAGTTCTTTGACTCTTCGGGCCTGTGTGAAAGAAGGTCCCGGTGAGAGCAGGTTGGACCACGAGGGTCGCGTCCTTGCACCAAAGAACCTATGAGATAGCTCATCTGGATGGAGAATGTTTTTGTGCTACTGTGGATGGGAGGTTCCTCAAACACTTTTCATAGTATTAAATACTACAAATCTTCTTACCTTATACATAGATAATTCACTTTCATTTCCTTCCATGTATTTTTTTTTCAATTTCACTTCATTCACCTTTATGTTACATGATGAAGTGTATATGGTGCTAATATTGTAAGCTATTGAGCATTTTTGTTTCACATATCGGATCAATTTTCAGGAATGAGAATAATTTGTCATTTCAAGATAGACTCCATAAATTAACAGAAGAAGGAAATTGGTCTACAATTCTCAATATATCATAGGGATATGTTGTCCCTGCTAGAGTTGATGTTAGTAGAAGATTTGGTCCTATAATCAATATGGATATCGTTGAGGTTGCAATATCATATTTTGACAAGTTAAGGACACACACAAAAACTCTCAAAGCTTATGAACATAAAGAGTTGTTTCAAATTTCATGCAAAAAGGTAAAAATGGCTAAATTTAGGGTCCTCAGCTCTTAAATTTATCTAGAGTTGATGTTAGTAGAAGATTCAGTCCTATAATCAATATGGAGATTATTGAGGCCGCAATATCATATTTTGACAAGTTAAGGACAAACACAAAAACTCTCAAAGCTTATGAACAGAAAGAGTTGTTTCAAATTTCATGCAAAAAGGTAAAAATGGATAAATTTAAGGTCCTTAGCTCTTAAATTTATCGTAGGTGCTCATCATAATGAAGAAATAGGGTCTATAACACCCCAGAAAGATTATAATGCGCTATCGAGGAGGTTTTCCATGGGACCATAGGCCAAGTCCGACCTCTAGAAAATCTATGGAGCTCGATCATCAGATGGTTGCAAAAGAGGTAGATCAATGGCTTACAACTAGCATCGCACCGTGAACATAATAGAATGATAACAAGGATGAGCGGTGCTATGGTGATTTAAAATGGGCACATGCGAGTCCATTAATGGTGTCACATGACAAGGAAATGGAGGAGGAAATCACCATTGATAGGTAGTGATATCAGTTTTGTGGTTCGGGAAAACCACTCAAGACCTCCAATTCAAAATATGCACCTATTCGTTGACCTAGCACCACATGGAGTTAAAATCTCCCTTCAACTCATCACTCCACCAAAAACATCAATACGGGCTAAAGACAAAGTGGTACACCAATAGGGCACTCACCAGGACAAATCTACAACCACCATATGAACGAAGGGGATCCACCAAAGGTACATAACAAATTCTCGAGCCTAGTGATGTGTAACTTGACCCCGCTGCATAATAGGTGCCAATATGGACCAATACAAGGTTTCCTCATGTCTGTGGGACTATGTTGACCTCAACAATGATGTTACTAAAAATTTCGTGCCCTCCTAAAAAAATTTGAAATCTTTGGCCAAAGAGAAAATGACATGTGGCCTCAAGTCATATAAAAGACAGGTTTTTCATAGGTTGCAAATTATTTTGTGAAAAATCCATGCCAAATCATCCCATGTGTTGGATGTCCCCACATCAAGACATGAAAATCAGCCTTACGTTTTGTTGTGGCAAACAACAACCCAATATTTTCTTGTTTTGGACGATAGAAAATTATGGTCCCTTTGAATTTTAATGAGAAGTTTTTCTTATTTTTGTTTGATTCTCTATGAGTTTGATTAGTTTCTATGTTTTGATGTTAATATTTTTGTGTTTGGTTTTGTTTCTACCAAATATTATTGTGAATTTACTATTTTTGAAGCTAAATTTAATAATTGTTCTTCATATCTATTTTGAATTTCATGACATTAAACATGAAATTCAAAATAAGATTATGAGAAATGGTTCTATATCATTTGATAATTAATAAAAGAGATCATGTTATGATTTTAAAATATGATCATTATCTTCATGCTTATGGAATGGAATTAAAGATTAATTATTCTTTGCTATTACTCATTGGTTCTTATTCTCCTAACTTGGTTATGAAGTTTCATGTATTGAAGTTTTGAATGATATTAAAATTGTTTACTTGTATATTTTTATTTATTCATTGTGTTATCCTTGAAACATCGATCATATATCTTGTCATTCAAGTTCTTCAAACTTTATGACAATGATTTTTAGATGATTCCATATAGGTTATTTCAAAAACTTCATTTGTATGTTCTCATTAAAAATTTACCATAAAACTGCTAAACTCAAAAGATTAAAGTTATCATGTCAAGGATCGAGAACGATTAGGTGGTGCACTTGTCAATTAAATGATTTAATGACCATTATGAATAACCATCACCTCGAGACCTGAAACGAATTTACTGAACATTATTCTTGCTACATGTGTTTTTTTGAATTTATGAAGCTTGTACATTATGCTGTTGAATCCATCATTAATTTATGAGGTCTTGTAGCTAGCGCTATGGTCATTAGTGTGATTCATTTACTGTGCATTGCCTTGGGTTTTGGTTGAAGTTACCCTTCGTCATTCATATGTTGGTCTATGGTAATTCTCAAAGTCGACCCTTGGCCAAATTATCTCTGTGTTCATGGCACCTGTGGTAAGGATTGACCCTGCAGGGCCCTCGATCATAGAGGCTAATGAAGAATATTGAACCCTATTTCAAAAAATCGGGTGGTTAGGTTTACTAAATCATTTCGTGGCCATAATTTGGATGTTGCTCAAGCCTTTGCACATTGTTTCAATGGTAAAATTGCTAAAGTGGGAGACATGGAGTTTGAAGTGAACAAAACCCTCATTGTTAAAGCTACACATTTTCCAATCGTTGGGGAGAACTGGTCGAAGAATTTCCTAGTCAAGAATATACCCTGGAGGGAATTTCTGATTTCAAAGAAGACTGCGTATAACCCCAAAGGTATGTTCATTTCTCAACTGAGAAGGAAATGGTGATTTATGGTTTCATTAATTAAAATATACATTACCTGTGAGGTCCTATACAACTTAGTATTTTATTACCATTTCCATCATCTGTTAGTCTTTCTTGGTCATCCATTAAACTTTCCTTATTATTTAATCAAAATCCTTTCCAAGATGGCCAAATTTTATCAAAGGGGATTTGGAAACCATGATAGGAGTGTTTTCCATCACGAGTTCATTTGAATTCTTGTGGGATTCAAGATTTCACATCTAGGAGATATCTGGGAGAACTTCCTTCAAAGGAATAAGTTTGTCGTTTCAGTCTAAGATAAGGGTAAGGAGGAAATTCCTCATACCATTGAAGGTTCTCTTGAATTTATCCATGAAAATGTCTCAGATAGTGAACCTATCTCACCATGCCATCATGATTCAACAATAGAAACCCATGTCCAGCCACATTACACAAATATAATGAGGATTGTTTGTCATGAGAGAGATTTCGCAGAGCCAATACTGGCTCGGGTTACCCATAGCTAAAACAAAAGTGATAAAATCGATCATTTGGGTATGAGTACTAATCCCGCATGTGTACCAGAACTTGATTTGGCAGGCCATAGTGTTAACTAGAACCCTACATCTGAAATGAAAGACAATTTAAAATGCCTGATAAAGTGAAATCAAATTAAAAAAAAATAGTTTGCAAGGATATTTTTGCATGCTTAGAGAAATTGAGAACTTGATTTGGCAGGCCATAGTGTTAACTAGAACCCTACATCTGAAATGAAAGACAATTTAAAATGCCTGATAAAGTGAAATCAAATTAAAAAAAAATAGTTTGCAAGGATATTTTTGCATGCTTAGAGAAATTGATTAAAAGAGGTCTATGTTTCCGTCGCTCCTACAATTATTGAATTAGAGGAACCTGAAATAAATAAGAATTGTCTTTGTAATGAGTTAAAGTCTGAGACTAATCCTAAATCCATCTCTAAATTCCATGGCCTTGTACATGATGAATCCAAGTCTCGCAATGTTCCTTCAAAACATGTGTATTCACCTGATGGTAAACAAGACGGGTCGTCACCAGATGATGTAAAAGGATAAAGGAAAGGATGTTTTTTTGTTTGAATCCTCGTTCTTGAAAGAGAAATACCATGTTGTAGTTCATGTTTTAAAAACTAACATTATTGATCTTGAGCTAGAGAATCATCAGTTAAAGATACAAAATAGAACTATGGTAGAACAATATGAGAAACATATTTCTGAATTGAAGAAAAAGACATAAATGGTGAAGGACCATTGATTATAAAGACTTCACATGTTAATGTGTTTGTTATTTCAAATATGAAGAATATTTCTCAATCTAAAGATTAATGTCCCGTTTCAATAAATCAGATTTTGTTGGAAGGCTAATTTAATTCTGAGGTATGAATTCGTTTTTTATTTGTTTTCTTTGATTTTGTTTGTTTAATTAATAGTAACTACAAAATCGCAGATTTTGTAGCCACTCTATTTAAAGAATTTTTTTATTAATTTGTTTTATTTGTGCTTTTCAGGTATTCGTTAGAAAACTGATAGGTGGCTTATGGAAGGATCGTCACAATTACCAGTTCAAATTCATAGTTATAGTTAGTTTGTTTCTAGCTTGTTGGTTGATTCGTGATATTATGAGATGATGAGCTTTTATTTATTTTTAATTTATTTTAAAAAAATTGTTATGATATTTCTAGTACATATAGTCGATACATTAGATATGGTTTACCTCCTAATTTAGAGACATTTCTTATCTTTATTTTGGATCTCATAAATATTTATTATTAAAATATTATGAAGATTATTAAAATATTATGAAGATACGGAGAAAGGGATTCATATTTTTGAAATAAAGAAAACTCTTGACACTATTGCTTAGTCCTTTTCTTTAATATAATTAAAAGATCATTTTGGTTTCGTATTTTCAACAAGAGTGCAAATACTTAGTACTATTACTGGTATTAGTATTTTTTATCTTCAATCAAAATCATTTATTAATTTATTGTGTTTCTTTATGGTTATTCATATAATATAATTAAAAGATCATTTTGGTTTCGTATTTTCAACAAGAGTGCAAATACTTAGTACTATTACTGGTATTAGTATTTTTTATCTTCAATCAAAATCATTTATTAATTTATTGTGTTTTTTTATGGTTATTCATATAATTGATCACTATTGATCAATTATAATTATTTGTTTCATGACACTAGAAATTCCAAGATTATATGTATGTGAATGTTGTTATTATTTATATAATTTTTTTTTTAAATAAAAGAGCAGAACCTGTTATATTAAGCTTTCAAAAAAGGATAGACATTTGACATGCATATGCCAGTTGTCGTGCCTATACACGAAACCAGGACAACTGGCCTGTCCACAGTAGCAAGCAAAATTAGGCGTAGTGTTTCGCCACCCTGCCCGAAGGAAACCAGGGATTTTGTCCAGTGTGCTCAATAGTAAAAGAAAAACTGTACTAAAGCTAATTATGCTAGGAACTAGAGAGCTACGACTCTGATAAACAGAAACTGAAAAGAGCATGGAAACCGTAAGGAAGACCAGAACCTATTCATTGGAAGGTGCCACAATTAACAGGGAGGACGAAGGGCTGCGCACAAGTGGGGCATTGGCGCCGTGGAGTAGCTTTGGAGTAGGCCGCATACAACATATCTAGGCACTGGCTGGCTCGCACAACTCTGAAGACTTGATCGTCCATGAGGCTGCGCACTTCAAAGATCAACTTTAGGTGTTCGGGATGCAGGAACGGCGACGAAGGTGGCGAATTCCTTTCAGACTCCGCTTCTTCTCGACTTGGCGTCATCCTCTACTGCGGCGTGCCAGTGCTATGCTCCGACTGCACCTCCTCCACTTCCCTTGCCTTGTAATCCGACGGTGTCCCCTGCTTCTGCACCCCAACAATGGATTCTGGTGGCTCCTGCTCCACAAGGAAGGCCGCGAAAGTTGCACTCGGAGCGATGGCGGGCGTTGGAGAGTTGCCCAAATTGGGTGCAGTTGGCGTGTGTCCGAAGCTCGTCGGAGGATCCCAGTTGTCTGGGACAACAAACATCCGGCTCTTGGAAAAATCCAATGGAAGCGTGATAGACAGGTCCTCCTCCACGTAATTTTGAGGCGACGACGTTGCTACAGTGGTGCCACCCCTGCGTTTTTTCTTGGCCAAGAGCATAGCTCTGGCAAACTTCTGATGTCGTTTTCGTCGTGAGTCTGGTGCATACCAGCCAGCGCCTTGGCGAGGCCTACCCCTTACCCGTGGCATGGTGAGGGCTAGGGCGGAACCTCCTGCGCGGTGGTGCTGAACCTACTGGAACAAATTCAAATGCAAGGTGGGAGGTCTATTCAGACTAAAATACGCATAACCCATAGCTGCCAGCATTAACGTCGAGAGATTAATGCTCCGGCTTGCCATTCCCTGCCCACGCGCGAGGAGCTCCATCATCATCCGGTGGTCTACGGAGGCGAGGGCTCTAATAACTGCCCGCAACCAGGAGTAGGGGTCTCCATTAATGCCCCCCCCGTTAGCGCCTCCACGTGCCCAAGCTGCCCACATGTCACCCCATCCGAGGTTGAAATTGAAGGACATGGGGGTGGGCTTTAGTCCACTTATGTGTGCACGGGTCACGATACTATTTAATATGGTATCTCTGGGTGCAACCACACGTTCGACCACTACCTCAAGGTGTCCCCATGGCTCTAGGTAAAGCCCTCACGAGAATTGAACCTTGCCCAATGGTGAAAAACTCCTCGCTTTCCACCATTGGATCCAACCCCTTTGGGCGTTATTATTTATATAATTGATCACTATTGACCAGTTATAATTATTTGTTTCATGACATCAGAAATTCCAAGATTATATGTATGTGAATGTTGTTATGGATATAATTTGATTTTAACTCTTTAAAATAAATATTCATTTATCTACAGTTTATTCATTATAGTAATAATTTTCAGATCTGTATATTCATTTATTGTTGATCTTTATCTTCACATGCATGAGTATGTCACAGGTTGTAAATAAAATAATAAATATTTAGAATAGTGAGTATATAGTAATTTTGTAATTATGATACTTAATTGGTTCATCTTATTCCAATTTAAATTGTTATATTTCATTAAATAATATTTTTAAAGTCTCCATACGATGGAGAAAATATCTTTGTGGCTTAGCTGAACCCTTGTTTCAGTTTAGCTTAAGGATTAAGTTAGTTTAAATATTAGATTAATATTTAGTTTATATTATAGTATTTTTAGATAGGATGGTTATATTAGATTTATATTTAGTTTAGGATATTTTTTATAAGGGTAAATGGACCCATTGAAACCAGTCACGATCACCATACCAAACAGAAAAGGGGTGATACCCTAAATGTTGATTATGGTCAATTTCGGCCATCAACATTTCTGGTTCTAGAAGGAGGGATTGAACCTTTGGATAGTGAATAAAAAAAAGAGCACACAAACCTGGAAGCCATACTCAAATATTACCTTTGCCCTAGGTATCTCCTGCAACTTCAAGATCTTCTTCAAGATCAACATCCTTAAGCTCTTAAGTTGTTCCTCCTCGATCTAGTGTTGTTGAAACTTCAAGTTATCCATATTGATTAGAAACTTTTATTTGAAGGTCATTTAGTGACCCATATTTCCTTGATCTTCCTCCTAAGATCGTTTCAAATCCTCTTGCCTCACCAGAAATCTAACATATTAGACAGTGCATTGAAATCCTCACAAGTTAGGGTGAATCTTCTCATGGATCTACACAAACTGGAAATTTCGTTTTATATGAACTTGGCATTCTAACCAGAGATCAAATACAAAGATTAGGATTTTAACTTTTAAAGTTCCTTCTACATAAACAACAACCAAGAGCACCTCTTACAATAGTTGGTGGAGGCAATCAACCTCCAACTCCTCCCCTATGTATACCTTTAATCGCTCCACCCCAACAACACCCTTCACAAAAAACTATCATTATGGAAGAGAAACAACCAAGGAGACAATCAAGAACCCTAGTATCAGTTAGTGTTCATGGAGATCAACATGATCTTCCCAAAAATTGTGACAAATGGCTAGGTGTACCAAAATTTAATCCTGAATCAAAACAAGATACTGAAGATCATATTAATAAATTTATGTTGGACATTAGTATTAGGGATGTTGATGAAGAAGACATCGTCTGTATACGTTTTCCCTACACTTTTGAGGGAGAAGCTTTCTCTTGGTATTTTTCACTACAAGCTAATTCTATTCCAAGTTGGGATACTTTTAATGATTTGTTTATTAAAAAAAATGGTGATAATAAAACTTCATTTCTTTGTTGGTTGAATTGTCTAAGATTAAAATGGGTCCAAATGAAAAAATTAAAGATTTTAATCAAATATTCCGTAAATTGCTTAATAAAATTCTTGATACATCCAAACCTGGAGTAAACATTCAAATTGATTTTTATTCTTTTACTCTACCAATTTCTATAGCTATGTTTCTTAAACGTGCATCCAAAACTACGTTAACTGAAGAAAAAATTTCTAGTATTGCAAATCAATCTTCAACATAATAACCAAGGTATTCCCAGACAACAAAGAAGGTTATTCTAAAGGAGGAAATGAAAGAAAAGGATGATATTGATATGAATAGTTTTTAGGAAGTCATGAACACATTATAAAATGAAATGGTCGATGTTAAAGGAAAGCTTGTTGAAGTATCCAAGATACCTTTCATACCATTTGTCAAGAGGAACCTGCAAACTCCTCCTAGTGGGAAAATATATGATGTAGAAAGTAAATAAATTAAGGAAGAAGAGGAAGAAGTTGAGGAAGAAGAAGAATTACAAGACACTAACATTTTTTGGGACATTTATGGAGCATTCACTAAAAAAAGAATGAATAAGGTTTAGCTGCTCAAACAAGAAGAAAAAGCTCAGCTTAAGCTCCAGGTTCTCCACCAACTAGTACTTCAAATAAACCACTAAATGAAGACACGTCAGCTCATAAAATTTTAATCATTTCTAATAAAATTGAGTATGATATTGTTGAAGATATGAAAAAGACAAGAGAAAATATCTCTTTGTTTGAATTGAGCGAGTTAAAATCTCAAAAAAATAGTTTGTTAAAAGACTTAGTTACTACGGATACATCACCTTTACCTATTACTACAGTACAAAATAAATGAAATGTTCTAGTCGCCCAAAATTATTCATTTAATAGGAAGACTGATGTAGTTTTGATTGGTAAAAATATCCAATTCTCATACCCCTCCATTTATGCTTACTTTTGAAATTTTTAATAATACAAATGTACATAACGATTTAACTTATTCTGGCGCATCATCAAATATAATGTGTTATTGTTGGATTACTGAGAGGGGGGGTGAATCAGTAATAGCGTAATTATAATCATTTTTCTTCAAATGTTATATCAATGTAGAATTGTTATCCAATAATGGGCAGTAAGAAATAAACAATCACACACATACACAATACACCAGTGTTTTACGTGCAAACCCAAATCGGGAGAAAACCACAAAATGTTTTTTTCTTATATGTCTTGAAGAATTACATTCATTGGAAGTACCAACTTCCTTTGTTTTCCAGCTGCAACTGGAATGAGGCTCCAAACCCATAGTTTCTCAGGCTACAACCTGAGGGAAGCTCCAAATCCCCAATTCTCTGGCTACAATCAGAAGGAGGCTACAACCCCCCAACGTTTTCCGGCTACAACCACCTGTCCTTGCCCCATCTTGCCACCTTGAAGTAGAAGTAGAATGATGGAACCACTATCACACTATCACTGTGAGATATACCGTTGTAAACCTGTACCAATAAATCTGAACCATGCATCAACCATGCATCAACC
>JZKD02S1699462.1:77696-89009 GCA_000966675.3 Picea glauca
CAAGTATAAAAGTGAATCACTATAAGTAGCTTTAATATTTTATTTTAGAGTTATTTATTTTGCATGCAACTTTTATTTTATAAAGTAACTTCATTGTAAAAGTGATCCCCACTTCATAAAACAACTTACACAATCACATGGTCATTTGGTTACCGATTGTGCCTTTTTTAAAAAGGGAATAACTCTAACATCGAAAGTCTGTTTTAAGTGCCATTTTTTTTTAAACCGCATAACTTTTCAATCTCTTTCCATCCAGATTATCAGTTTCAGATTTTTAAAATCCATATTATCTGCATATTTAATATTGCTTCTACAAGTACTATCTTGCTTACCAGTAACAACTACTTCCAATGGAAATCTCATATGGAAGATTTATTAAGAAGTAAAGGCTTGTACTGGATTACCTTGGGAAATGAAAAAACACCCACTGATGTTGATAAGAAATCCAAGTGGGATAATAGGAATGACGAAGCACGTGGACTAATCAGAATTTCCATCTCTCCTGATTTAAGGTACCACCTTCAATATATTGATGACCCCGAAGAATCTTGGAACATGATTGAATCTGTGTTTGGTAAACTCAATATTATTCGAGCACAACAATTAGAAAAGAAAATACTGACCTTGAGTCCAAATGATTTTTCTTGCCTTGGAGACTATATATCTAGGTTTAAAACACTCCGAATTTTATGTGAAGAATGTAAGATAAATATGGAGGACAAGCATTGCATCTATCTTATTCTTTCTAAGCTAGGTAGTGCATATTGTGTGTTTGTATCTACCTTTTATGCCATGAAAGAGGCTCTAGGGGAAGAAGCTTATGAAAAACCCACTCTTGAGTCCTTTTGTGCTTCTTTGATTCGAGAGGAAGATAATCTTGTACAATTTGGAGTGATCAACAATGCAGGTCCCTCCAACAAAGCCTTAGTTTCCTAGTAGAAAGATAAACCTAAGTATCCCAAGAAGCAACATCCTTGCTACAACAACAAAAAACACAAGGGTCCCAAACCTACTCAGACAACTTCAGCTCCTACTGGTGACAAAGGAGAAAAATATAAAAGTAAGAATACTAACAAACATTGCAACTTTTGTGATAAATATGGTCATGATAAGTCCAAATGTTTCAAGAATATGGCAGCTTTAGAAGCAGCGATGAAGAAACACAACCTCAATATTGATTCTACTTCTTCTTCTCATGGACATGCACTTTCTACTTCTGGTTTCTCCTTCAATTCAAATTCTACTACTACTTATTCTTCTGATGAGTGGCTTATTGATTCAGGAGCATATTATCATATGGCTAAGGATAAAGCCATATTTTCTTCTCTAAATGAATGTAACACCAAGAAAATATTTGTTGGTGATGATATATCTCCTAATGTTGTAGGATCTGGAACACTTCAAGTCGATAATGGTCATTTCAATGATGTATTATGTGTTCCAAGTCTTTCTTGTAACCTTCTATCAGTATATCAAATCACCCATTTAGGTGAAGGTAAAACCGTCGAGTTTTCACCTCACCAAGTTGTAATCAATGAACTAAAAGATCCTAAGCATGTTCTTGCAACTTGAATTGATGATGATATTACAAGGTTGTACAAGTTTAACAACTTTGGGTCATCAACTTTTTCATCAGTTTTTGTTGCTCATAGTGATGACTTGAGCAAACTTTGGCATGAGTGGTTTGATCATCTAAAATATCTCTCATTGCAACAACTATGTAATCAACAGATGGTGACTAGTCTTCCTCTTGTTTCATGCAGAGATGGTGTTTGTGCCGGTTGTGTTCTCGACAAACATCATCAGGACAATTTTGACAAACGTGCCTCTTGGCATGCCTCAGGTCCTTTGCAACTTGTTCACAGTGATTTGTGTGGTCCACTTTCTTCTCCTTCTTTTTCTGGGTGCAATTATTTCTTAACTTTCATTGATGACTTTTCCAGACGTACTTGGGTTCACTTCTTAAAACTCAAGAGTGAAGTTTTTGACAAGTTTTTGGCTTACAAGGCCCTTGTAGAAAAGAAATCTAGACATCAAATTCAAAGTTTAAGAACAAATAATGGAGGTGAATACGTGAACAATAATTTTACAAGCTACTGCACTACACAGGGAATCCAAATGCAACACAATGTTCCATATACACCACAACAAAATGGTGTTGCTGAGAGAAACAACCGCACATTAAAATAAATGGCTAATTGTATGATCCAATCTAAGGGATTAAGTCTAAAGTATTGGGGGAAGCCATGAAATGTGAAAATTACATAGTAAATCCCACTCCCACAAATGCTCTTAAAAATATAACACTGGAAGAAGCTTGGAATAAAATTAAACCAGATGTAAGTCACTTCCGTGTATTTCGAAGTATAGCATGGGCTCACATTCCTGATGAGAAAAGGAAAGCATTGTAGCCTAAAAGTGAGAAGTTTATATTTGTTGGTTATTCTAAAAATGTCAAAGTTTATAGACTTCTTCAATCACATTGTAATGAAATTATAATTAGAAGAGATGTTAAATTTGATGAAAATCTCTTGGCCTGCAAGCCTAATTCAACGATTGTGCCTTCTTCAGCCTGTGAGACATCTTCAGTGTTTGTGCCTTCTTATGATCTGGTTTCTTCTTTAAATGATGAAAGTGAGGATGGAAATCCACCTTCGCCTACTCACCCTCCTCTAGATGAGTCCTTTGAACCTGAACCAACACCAACTCGACCGCTTCCTAGATGGGTTCGTTCAACACGAGAAGTAGTTAGTGATCTTGTCGGCGATCCTTCAGATCAACGTCGGACAAATTCACAGTTCCAACAAGCCTCTTCTCTTTTGGCTCAAGTTTCAGAAAATCATGATCCAAAGACATTTGCAAAAGCGTCAAGTCATCCAGATTGGGATATAAAAATGAATGAAGAGTATTGTTCTTTAATGGCAAACAATACTTGGGATCTTGTACCCCTTCCAAAAGGAAGAAAACTTGTTAGATGAAAATGGGTCTACAAAACTAAGTATGCATCATATTGAAGTGTTGAAAGACACACGGCTCGGTTAGTTGCCAAAGGATTTTTCCAAGTTGAAGGAATTGACTATAAAGAAACATTTGCCCCTGTAGAAAAAATGAATTCCATCCACCTTGTTCTTGCCCTTGTTGCCTCACATAGATGAGAGGCCCATCATATGGATGTTAAATCTGCCTTCTTGCACGGAGATTTGCAAGAAGAAATCTACATGGAACAACCTCTTGGCTATGTCCATAATGACTCTAGCCTTGTTTGTCACCTCAAGAAATCTCTTTATGGTCTCAAACAAGCTTCCTGAGCTTGGAATGCCAAAATGGATAGATTTCTTATTGCCACTAGATTCTCTAGAATCCATTATGATCCTAATGTCTATACCAAGAAAGTAGGAATCCATCTCATAATCCTTATCCTTTATGTTTATGACCTTATCCTTACTGATAGTGACTCAAAAATTTTAAACCATGTGAAAACCATCCTTAAGAAGAAATTTGAAATGACAGACTTAGGCTTTTTGCACTATTTTCTTGGCCTCCAATTTTTGCAAAGCCATGAAGGAATTTTTCTTTCCCAGTCTAAGTATGCTTGTGACTTTCTTTGTCACTTTCACATGGACGATTTTAAACCAACCCCTTCTCCCTTCCAGTCTGGAGTCAAGCTTTCTGCCACCTGTACTTCTCCTGAATTTGATGCCACCCTGTACCATCAATTAGTTGGTAGCCTCTTATACTTGGCTCATACCCATCCTGATCTTTCCTTTGTTGTTGGTCTTGTTGTCAGATATATGAAAACACCCCATCAAATCCATTGGAAAGAAGTTAAAAGGATACTTCGCTATGTTCATGGTACAATTCAGTTCGAGATACATTACAGTTGAGGGGGGAATCCTTTATTGGTTGGTTTCACTAATTCAGATGATTGGAAGTCTACTGCAGGTTATGTTTTCAGCCTTGGTTGAGGACCTGTCACTTGGGTCTGTAAGAAACAACTTGATATTTCACTTTATTCAGTAGAAGCAGAGTATCGAGAAGTGGTAAATGCAAGTCAGGAAGCCCTGTGGCTTTGACAGATCCTTTCAGAGTTTGGATTCCAACACCAACATCCGACCAACCTTTGGTATGAAAATCAGAGTGCCATCAAGCTCGACACATACCCATTTCAACATCAGTGTAGAAAAAACATCAATCTACACATGCACTTCATTATAAAGATCATTCATGATCAAGTTATTAAGGTGCTCTTTTTCCCTATAGAAGATCAAGTTGCAAACATTTTCACAAAGTCTCTTACAGAAACGAAGTTTTCCAAACTTTGATCTATGTTAAGAGTTCAGGAAGTTTTCATTAAGGGGGGATAGGCTCTAATGCCTCCTTCTTTCTCCTATTGTGTCACTATTGTAAATCCTTCAATCCTATCCCAAGTTGTTCTTATGGGGGGATGTTAGGATATTTAGACACTTAGGAGTTAGTAAGATATACTTGGTCTATTGTGTCGTTAGGTAAAAGTGTGTTTTCTAGTGTGTTTCTTCAGTATGCGTTAGTATGCATTTGTAGTTAGGAAATCCGACGGTCACGATATGTTCCCAACATAGAGTGATCCGACGATTCATACTCTCCTTGATATTAATGGCCATTGATATATGGCTTAACACCCAATTGGTCCATGATCTCTATTTAAAGATCATGGAGGGTCATTTGCCGATGATCGATTATGAGAAACTCTGTTGTAAAATCTCTCTGTAATATTTTTCTTTGCATTAATAAACTGCTCTAAGTGGCCGCGTTGGTTGGGGCCGTGGATGTTTCCACGTAGGGGTATTACCATGTGAAAACATCGATGTGTTGATCTTTGATCTAGTTATGTGAGTGGTTACTGAAGGTGTTTGTCCTCTGTTGGAATACCTGTCTTGTCGAACATATACAATTTCATGTTACAAAATCTAGATCAAGTATAGGAAACTCTACCTATCAATGGGTTGATCTTAAAGAAATATTTTCTTGAAGAATGTCCAATATTTTGTAAATATGTAAATAACTCATTGCTTTTGTTTTATTTTTTGATTCTGATTTTCTAATTTCATTTTCAATTTTTTTTCTAGCTGCTTCATTTTGTTGTTTTCTTTTGCTTGTTTGCTTGTTGTTTGTTATTAAAAATCATAGTCATGTTTTGTACTTTATATATCTCTTGTTTATGCATTTTTAACTAAAGAGAATCATTACAATATTGCATGAAGATATAAATTTTATCATTAATATTATGTAATCATGATAACGAATCCTTTATGATTAATTCATATTTTTCCAATAAATTTGACTTAGGAAAGTACTTTGAAATTTGGTCTTTTCAATGTTCGTTTCCCTTTATAAATCATTAAAATGGGAAGAGAAAATATGAAGGAGAAATGTTTAGTTGTAACCCATGAGTTGCAATATATAAAATGACTTTTATATCATCCCCCTTCCTATTCAACATTGCAAATTTAAATATTAAACATTTTTATCTAAAGGAGATTAATAAATTACAATACATACGAAGTTGAAAACACCAAAAGGTGTGGGAAGTGTGTGGAAAATTGTCGGGGCTATGGATGCTCACTAGAAGCGGGAAAATTTATAGATGATATCAAGGAAACCTATTTGGGGCTATGGATGCCCTCTAGTAGTGAAGCGATGCGGGTAAAAGAAAGATGAGTTGAATTGATTGCATTTACTCATGGTAAGTAAAATTTTCCTAGTGGTCAAATCAAAATCTTATCTCACATTTATTTTAAAAAATTAAAAATTAATTTAATCCATTTCTTCTCCAAAGTCCTGTAAATGTGTTGAACTTGCACATAATATATCTAGCTAGAAAATACCACACACATTTGTAGAGAAAAATTGAGAAAGAAGAAGAAAGAGAGAAATAATGGAAGAATTTTCATTAATTGTGATGAATAACGAATAATTTACACAAGATATACTATGTATAACTCAACCAATTCACACTGGAGGTGAAGCCAATGTTCCATAGTGGTGGTCTAGAGTGATATGGACACACACAAATAGTTATGGGAGTGAAATTCCACCTAGTCTAGTCTCTCAAGAAGTTACGAGAGTGAACAACCACATAACTGAGTTAACTAGTCTATCAGTCTTTAGTTAATTGACTGAAACAAAGTGAAGTGAGGAGGATATCAAGGAATAATGGGTAATGTGACAGTATGGTGATGATACCAAGGCTAATGCGCATTAGTTGGTGATGATCCCAATGTTTCATGGTGACAAAATGAATGAAGCATCTAGACTCCATTGAACTAGTCAAACTGAAGTGAAAACTGAAGAGAATATTCTCCCTAGAGGAATATTCTTCCTAAAATATAGGAGACTGGATAATGACTAATAATGACTAATAAACACTGAAAAACCTTAGGATAAATAAATCCTATATGTGTGTGAAGTAACTCCAACACCCCCCCTCAACATCACTATGGTGAAAATAAAGAATGGGTCCCGACAACGAGGCCATGTTAGGTACCCAAATAAAAAATATACACTAAAATAAAGTGAGGAAAGAGGGAAGCCTCATGGGAAAAAACCCCCATCAGGGTACAATGTATGTAAAAATAATAACTACAGTTGCTAGGCAATTGTGTCCTTCACTCCAAGATGACTTCGTAGAGAATGAAACTTATGTTAAGTGAAGGTCTTGGTGAACATGTCTGCCATATGTTCCGTTGAAGGAAAAAATTGTAGGTCGATGATCCCCTCAAGTACTAAGTCCTGGATGTAGTGCATGTGGATCTTGATGTGCTTCATATGTTGCATATTAAATGGGTCTCTACAGAAATTTTGAGTGCTCTGGTTGTCACACCAGATGATGATCGACCAATGAAACTGAATGCCCAACTCAGTGAGAAAATGTTGTAGCCACATATCCTGAATGGTTATTTTAACTAACCCTATGTACTCTGCCTCAGCTAAAGAAAGAGAAATAGTATCCTACTTCTTGATCAACCAACAGATAGGCCCAAAACCAAGACTGAGTGAGTAACTAGATGTGGACTTGCGATTAATGTTGTCTCCATCCCAGTCAGAATCAGTAAACCTGATGAGATATAATGTAGATTCTGTTGCATAATGAATCCCAAAGTTGATGGCTATCTTGTGTATCCTATACATATCGAAGGATACACTTTGCAACCTTCCAATGTAGCTCATGCGGCTCTTGCATGAAACTGGAAACCGCACCAACTACATAGGAGAGGTCTAGTCTGTAGTGTGTGAGATAAAACAAGTGTTGGATTACTGAGAGGGGGCGTGAATCAATAATAGAGAAATATAATCATTTTTAACCATATAATGAAAGTGTCATATCAATGTAGCATTATCATCCAATATTTGCAGAGTATGTAAACAATGAAAAAATGAACAATTATACACATACACAATAATTAGTGTTTTTACATGGAAACCCAAAGTGGGATAAAACCACATAATGTTTTTTCTTATATATCTTGAAGAATTACATTCATTGGAAGCACCAACTTCCTTTTTTTTCTAGCTGCAGCTGGAAGGAGGCTCCAACCCCCGATTTTCTCACGATACAACATGAGGGAAGATCCAACTCCCTAATTATCTGGATACAAATAGAAGGATGCTACAACCCCTTACGTTCTCTAGCTACCACCGGAAGGTGGCTACAACCACATGCATTTCCCCATGCAACCGCATGGATGTATAAGTAGAATGATGGAACCACTGTCACACTATCACTGTGAGATATATTGCTGTAAACCTGTACCAATAAACCTACACTAAACAACCTATACCAATAACCTAAACCACGTATATACCATGAATCAACCTATACCTCAACATGTAATCAACCTGTACCATAAACAAGTACATCATCTATGCACCAACCTATACCAAACAACCTGTAGTCAACTTGTACCATAAAAAAGTGCATCAACCATGCACCAACCTATACCTCAACCTGCAAACCTTAACTTTAACAACAAGAGACTAATATTTTCATCAAACCTTAATTTAGTCTCACATGACTAGTTTTGGATTAGTCAACAACCCTAACTTGAAATAATCATAACTATATACCTGTAATGAATAAAGATCTGAAAATAGTATACAATGTTCTTCAGTGTGTTTTATGCAATTCCACCAGTTTCACTACTTGGAACCTCTCAGAAAAGGAGTTATAGAAAAAACAACATACCTTGTTGAATTATGGCTTACTCTAGAGAGTGAACTTGTGGAGCATGCCCCACACAAAATATTAAAAATCTGAAAATGGTACACAATGTTCTTCAGTGTGTTTTATGCAATTCCACCAAGTTTCACCACTTGGAACCCATGGATGATTTTAGGGGCTAAATTTCGCTCTTGGGATAATTTTCCATGGTTTTTCCAAAAATGAGATTCGCTATTTTAAAAATGATTCGCCCAAATTCTATAGGATAAAATTATTTTACCTTAAGAATCGCCAAAATTGTATAAAAACTATATAAAATCCTTAGAAATTTGAATATTTTAACAAAAATATCGCCAAACATTTATAGTTGGCATATGAAGGATTAGTAATATTCACCAAGGTTTTTACATTTTAAAATAAATTTCTTTCCTTAAAATCATCCCTGTTGGAACCTCTCAGAAAATGAGTTATAGCAAAAATTGCATACCTTGTTGAATTTTGGCTTATTCTAGAGAGAGAACTTGTAGAGCGTGCCCCACACAGAATATTTGTTGTATGGATCTGAAAATTCTACATAGAATACTACAGACTTTAATCTAACCAACACATTTGGTCTTACTAAATTTGGATTTGTTATGAATAAGTTATGACATTTTTACCCGAAACACATGTTTTAGACTAGTTTTAGGACTAGCCACAAACCCTACTTTCCACGAAGTGTAACTAAAAAAATAAAACGACCCACAAGATGAAATTCGTACCACAACTACTTGGATATGTTTATCCAATGGCCTCCCAATTTCATATTCTGACTCATTCTAGAAAAAACATTATTGCAAAAATGGTGAGATGACTTGTAAATAACATACCTTAGAAACCATCATCAAAAGAATTTATCCTCCCTTGAATTTTGACCTTCTTTACTTCACCTTCCCTCTAAAATTAGGCTTAGATATTCTTTGGTTACCTCAGTCACTTGTAGATATTCAATATGCTCAAGTGCGATTAAAGTGAGAGAGCCTTGCCTCTTATTTATACTTTCATGTACCTTCCTCGAGGGGTTACCTTTTAACCATCTTAACCCAATTTCCTTATTTTAGGGCTAACCCACTTCTAACCACTTTCCATAATTAGAAATTTCTCTATTTACTTTATTATTTAAATAATCCTCCTTGACTTTGTCACTTTAAGAGGATTATTTAAATAATCCTCTTTGACTTTGTCACTTCACTTTATTATTTCAATAATTTTTTTGTTGCAAGCACTTTGACTTCTTTGACATTTTGGGGCTTCAAGCCAACATATGAGCATCCTCCAAATTCGTAAGGCCATAACTCTCAAACCGTAAAGAGTTATGTGACGTTCTAGATACCACCAGAAATGGCATGACATGTATTGTCTATATAGAATAGTCTTACCCACAAATATATCAAAACTCATACCATTTTACATCAAACAAACTTGGGTCCTTTACCCAAACCTTTTTGCTACCAAAATTTTCTACCGAACTTTCTTCAAGGGTTGACATCAATGAAAACCAACCCAATTAATCAATAATCTCCCCCTTTGGAATTGATGGCAACACTCTGATGTAATACTGAAATTATATTACTCATTCTCCCCTTGGAACCATGCATGGATATTTGTGACCAATGCTCCCTCTGGAACGATGCCTCTGTCCTCTACATCTAATAAATCTCTCCCCCTTTGTCATCAATGTCAAAGGTATCTTTTCATTTGAGTCTGCTCCCCCTAATTGACTCGTCTGATCTCTCAACCTGAACTTTCATCTTATGGTGCTTCCTCGTGCACATCTAAGACATATAAGATAAGCATTCAAAATAATTCATTCTGGATTAGAAATAACTTCGAGTATCTGGAAAATATACTCAAAGGATTCCCTTGGAATAGGTTTTGTAAAGATGTCTGAAACTTGTTCTATTGTGCCCACACATTCAACTTTGATGTTATTTTCTGCAACTTGTTCACATAGAAAGTGATACTTGATTGGAATGCTCTTTGTCTTGGAGTGCATCACTGGGTTCTTTGAGATATTTATGACGCTTGTATTATCACAATAGATTGGAATGAGCTCATCATACTCAACCTGTATATTTGTTAGAGTTTGTTTAATCCATAGAACCTATGTATAACATGTTGTTGCTGCAATATAATCTACCTCAGTTGTATCTAAATATATTGATGATTGTTTCTTTCTTAGCCATGATACTAAAAACTCACCCAAGTAGAACGTTGCTCCACTGGTTTTTCGTCGGTCATCAATGCAACCTGCCCAATATTCATCTGTGTAGGAAATAAGTGATAGATCCTTTCCATTTGGATACCATAATCCAAAATATTATGTTCCTTTGAGATATCTAAAAATATTATTCACTGCTAATGCATGTGATTCCTTTGGTGCTTCTTGAAATCGTGCCACCTGTCCAACTTCATGCATTATATCTAGTTTGGATGTTGTCACATATATTAGGCTACCAATCATTGACTTGTATTGCCTCTGATATCTAGACTTTGAATCATCATATTTGCTCAACTTGCAACTGGTTTGCATGGGAGTGGTAACTAGTTTGCAATCTTCCATTCCGAACCTCTTTAGAATTTCTCTGATATACTTGGTTTGAGAAATAAAAATTCCTTAGTTTCTTTGATGTATCTGAAGACCTGTATAGAAGTGTAACATCCCGCTCTGGCGCACTTACCTAACTTATTCTTTGAGGACACTTGCTCGCAAGTGATCTGGATTTATATGATGATAAAACTTTTCTTTCCTTATGATGCTTTGAGTTATATGACAGGATGTTTTTACTACCTTGGTGTAGACAGGTGCTGCTGAATCAGTTTCTTTGAGTGTGCAGGGTGTCAGACCTGGAGGATGCAGAGGCATCTGTGGAACTCCCTTGGACTCCGGATTGAGTCGGGGAGTGGGGTATTTGAGTTGTTTCATTTATGATGACATTGTTTCATTTTGATGATGTACTACTGATTATATGATATGTTGCTGACATGACTTGACATGATGGTTGATGATGCAGGCTGACGATAGCTTGTCGACCGTGCTCACATATGGAGTAAAGGGGCCACACACGAGATCCAGA